>PQWD01002637.1:0-211865 GCA_019425675.1 Leucinodes orbonalis
TTCTTGTCAACTACACACCCTGTGATCAAGTATTACTACTAGGTATGCATCTTCAAGGCTGTGTGCTTGGACTTACTCAATTTAAAAATGTATCGAATTAAAACATATTAGACTTACATTTTAAACACAGGTGTGGTATAGGAGAGATTACCACTTACCATCGAATACAATTTAAACTTAATTTCTAATGATTGAAATGTTAAAAAAACATACACCAATTATTTTAACAATAAAAATAAATTCCAGAATAATCTTGCAAGGTCTACCTAAATACAAACCAAGCTATACTATTTACTTACTAACTTGCCTATAATCAGTAGAATCTAAATGAACTTAATCGTAACTAAAGACTTTCATTTTCATTATCATAAATAACTAAGTAAGATGTTTCTAGAACAGACCAAGGCGAGTTTAAATAGGTTTTTAATAACAGAAGCTGAGTTGAAAAATTTGTTAAGCCAAGTCTAACAAGATATTATCAAGCTTTATGAGGTAAGCATTTCTTTTTGCATGAGATTACTCGCATATTTAAATGATAACTTTTCATTTAGTCTGCTTATTAAACATGTAAAATAGTTGTCGTATTGAAAAAACAATTTGAATTCTAAGAATTGTTTCAGATGACACGTTTTGGGCAGAGCATTAAATATTTACACACTCATACATTCAAATAAAGCTATGACCAAAACACGGTGAAGTTAATAAGCAGGATTTTGTCAAAGATCATTGATTAAGAATATAACTGCGAACAAAATGAAATATTGCGGGCAAGGTGTAACATAAATCAATTGTTATTTAAGAATAGCTTAGAAAGCATGGACACGCCTAAATTAAGGCTTAGGTAAGTCAAGGTAATTGACCTAGATATTTCGTTTTTGCATTTTTTTCTATTTCAGAGCATATTACCCTTAATCATTTGAAGTAGTGCCAATTATCATCGGTTATGTAATCAGGTTGCTTGGATTCTACGTTTTTATGAATTTTATTTCAAGACAAATTATTTGAAGAATACGATGGCTCATGAGTTCAAATACGGCTTATAAAATCTTACTGTGAAATTGTGTACGTCCTGTTTTACTCCTTTGCAAATGAAAAATTAACACATAGTGAAAATAAGTGATAGATCTAAATTTACGGACTTAAGATAACCGCACCCCTTAAAAGCAAACATTAATTCTGTTTGTTGATAGGGTTCAACAACAAACAGAGAGCTTAGTATTCTAGTAGTTCCAAGAGCAGTAGTAGTAGTCGTTCAACCAAGTTCATTGCATTCCTCTCCGTAAATTTTGGAACCCATCAATCAGCGTTGGGCCCGCGTCGTGTGTTCCGGCAATTCCATGGCTATTGTGTGAGAAGGCCTTATCATTGCAGTGGCAAGTTATAAGTTGACGATGATAAATAATTCTGGGACTGCATTGTAATATTTATTTAATCGGAACTAAATTAAGTTTTTCACATCACTGCCAACTATTTCAAGGCCTCCCCTAATAATCGATCGCCACCAAGGGGTCGTCAACTTTTCTACTACCTGTTATAATAGCAACAACTATTCATAATAATCGAAATTGCTCCAGTCCGAATCAATTTAAACAGATGAATAGCGTGTAGAAACTGTAACGAAAATTTGAATGCTGTAAAATAATGGAGCCTGATATTTTTTCGTGCTTTTGTAATTCGTAATCGATTCGTCTAGATTTCCTATTATTTGTAAAACGTATACTCGTAATTTTAGTAGATAAATTGTATTGAAATATTCCACTTTTTCAGTCACTATTGCGTAAAAATGTAATTCTTTTACTAGTAATATTGTGTGATATTTTGGCCTAAGCTTACTGCAATTTAAATATCAAGTGATTTGTTAAATTGGGCATGATCCTGAGTCGTTCCATCATATCAATTTTAACAGCAGAAAATGCTTTTTCACTATCTCCTGAGTTTATAGCTGCTTACAGAGGTATGTGGGGTTTATCACACAGACACGAGTTAATATTTTATCACCTTATCTAGGATAGGAGGATCTAATGACAGCATCGGATAATGCTGTCACTGTGGCTGCTTTCTGGGCCGCTAAAATTTGAATGTGTGTTTGCCTTCGATACGCTAAGAAGATCACCTTAACAGTATCACGGAAGGTACAAATTACATTGCAGCCCCTTTAGTGATCAATGTTGGTAAAGGCTCGTCTATATATTCCATGTTATTC
Source organism: Leucinodes orbonalis (assembly GCA_019425675.1). Classification (NCBI taxonomy): domain Eukaryota; kingdom Metazoa; phylum Arthropoda; class Insecta; order Lepidoptera; family Crambidae; genus Leucinodes; species Leucinodes orbonalis. Next base: position 2,204 of record PQWD01002637.1, read on the forward strand.
GTTTTTGAAAATAAATTTCAGCCACATCCATACTGTGAAATCCGTCTGAAATATTTCCTGAACGTTACGACCTGGCGACCTTAAAAAAAGAGAGTATTCCCATTTGACGGATTGGCAACACATTTTTCCTTCTGGTATTGCAAATTAAAATAGGTGGCGCTGTCATTTACCATCAGGTGAGCCGTCTTCTCGTTTGCCCCTATTTCATAAAAAATAGTTTGTGAATAAGTTCAGGCTAAAATAGTTTCTACTGCTAAATTGATTTTATCTATTCCTATTTTTTTTCTTTTCTTCCATAGACCTTAAAGCGTTTTACCTTTTTGTGTTCCCGTTCATCATGGTACCCTCCATTTTTTCTTTCTTCTGCGGAGTCGCCTTCCTCTTCAAAGAACTCAACGTTTTTCTCGTACTCTTCTTTCTTGTGGATGTCGTGGCTTCCTTTCGTGCTGTGCCCTTTTGAGTGTTTGCCCGATTCTTCGTACTATAACATACGGGTTAGAATGGTTGCTTTTTCTGGTTTTGTGACAGGACTAGACTTTAAGTCGAGTCTTGTGACGTCATATGACATTAGTGCTATTTGAAGACCTATTTTTTATATTACATATGTGTTATTTCTAACAATTCAATAACATTAGACTGCCTTGCAATCATAAATGAATGCTTGAAAAATGTTCCATTATAATTACCACAAAAATTTTAACGTTTTTGATATTTAGATGAATTATAGATATTGCTTAGTAATTATTCAGTTTCTTCATGACCTTAATAATTCGAGATTGCTGTCCATGTACCCTCAGCTATTTGCTTTAAGTACTTAGTACTTAATAATTTTGTTCAAAATTATAATATTAATTGATTATTATTGTAATTTTTTTGCCAAATATTTAATAACAGATAATAATTACTTAGCATAAGTAATACTTTTAAGGACATACTATGAGTGTCTTTTTCCATAATGATACATAATATATATATATCCTTCTTTTATGAAGTCATACTGTCAAGTCAAGTCAGCTTACCTTTCATGGCCTCTTTTCCACCTAAAACATAAAAACTAAGTACCTTCTTGACTTTAGTTCGATTTTTTTCTTGTATGTGGTTCCGTAATATTGATTTTTCTTCAACTAAATACTTAAAAGTTTGTCAGTTTTAAATCATTTTAAAGTTACAATTTGTTTGAAACAAAAAGTTTGTTGTTACATTTTATTATTTCGATACTCAATCAATTTTTCCTTTAAACGAGATGCTTTACCGTCTTCAGAACAGTCATATTATAAAGAAGTTTGATTTAAAAATAGTATTACTTACTTACTTTTTTTTGTTATTTCTCTAAAAGTTGTAAACACGAAGAACTCGTTATTTAATGGTCTAAACTACTAGACACAAATACAAAAATTAAAGCCAGGTTTGTCAAGATCAAAAGTTTTATCAAAGTCATTAGAGACACTAAAACTTTACTTTAGGATTCACTTCTCTTCAACGCCGAACATTAAATCCAGACACAATAGAAAATCTGTCATTGTCGCTCAAAGGGTTAAATACCATCTACGAGTATCTTGCATCATATGAAAAAGTTCTTTCAGTTTTCATGATTTTTAAATCTCTATCAGTTTAAAAGACTTTAAATAAGTTCTATTTCCCGTCGGTAGATCTTATACTTGAAGAATCAAGGCAATACAGGCAAAAAAAAAGAAAAACAGTCAGCTTATTCTATAGTCAAAAGTCAACATTACCTTCATCTGTCAGTCTCGTCTATTACCAATAAGTACCTTGGCGTGCTTCTTCCCGTGTTCTTCGTGGTGATGATCCCCATAGTGGCCGACTCCTCGTGGTGGTGTTGTCGTGGCCGCCATGGTCTTCGTATTTTCCATGGTGGTCTTCTTTGTCGTGGTGGCCTTTGGCATTTTTCGAATCCTTGTGGAAGCCCTGCAATATGAAGAGGTAATATAGGTTATGCGATCATACTTGGCTTCTACTCCTTCCTATCTACCAATTCTGGTGTTAAGTGTTACGACCGCCACATTGGTGTCTGGATTCAACAGATTTATTTGTCGGAAGTACGAGTAACTTTCTTATATTTAAACAAAAACATTACATGTATAAAATAGGTTTTTACGACATATTTGCAGGAAATCTAGTTATTAAATCTTTAATGTCCTAACAAAACTTGAAAAAGCCGCGAAAAGTGATTTTCATTCTTTGCGGCTCTATGGTTTTATGAACAGAAAGTATGAAATGAAATTAAGATGAGTACATTTATTATATAATACAAAATTAATAATAAACAATACAGTTAGTTAAGACACATATAGGGGTATAGGTATAGGTATAGGCGGGGGTATAGGGGTTCGACCAACATCTTTGGGGCCCAACCAACATCTTTGGGGCCCAAGCTAACCTTTCCGCACTGTCCCCTGCTGATCAACAGAACATTGCTCTGGCTCCGGCTTTCCTGTGGGTTGGGGGTCAGACGGCAGTCGCTCCCGTAAAGGCCAAAACTTGCTAAATCTATGGTTCGAACTAAAAGGGATTCTGTCAGGGATAGGGCGCCGCCGGCGCGCAGGAGCCTCGCCTGACTCCTGTGACAAGTGGGCTAGGGCTACCGCACAAGGGCGGCGCGGTTAACGACGCGAGCCCTAAAAAGATCCGCTTTGCAACACTGAACTTGGCAGCTAACCGGACGCGGAGGAGAAGCTGGCCGAAGTACTCTCGAGACGAAGGGTGGCCGTGGCGTTTCTGCAGGAGATCCGGTGGAAAGGCAGCAGGTCCCGGTTAATTGGGAATGGCTACAAGCTGATCTATACAGGTTCTTGGTGGGGAAAACGGAGTGGCCGTGGTGCTGGCCGAGGACTTCCACAACGATATCTTGGAGGTGAAACGCTTTAGCGACCGGCTGATGACCGTCAGTGTGCTTATTGAGGGGGCTGTGACCCACTTGATATGTGCCTACGCCCACAGGCCGGTTGTAGTGACACTGATAAGTCATCGTTTTGGAATCGCCTCGGCGAAGTATTGAGGGGTATCCCTTTGTCACAGGGAATCGTTTTGGGTGGTGATCTAAACGGTCATGTGGGTGAGGAGTGTGGGGAGTTTGAGCGTGTCCACGGTGGGTTTGGCTACGGCAGCCGCAACACGGAAGGAGAATACATTCTCCGAACGTGTGCGGCGGCCGACCTTGCCATTGTGAACACATATTTCAAAAGAAATCCGAGCATCTCATCACCTACAAGAGCGGGAGGCACGCGACCCAAATTGATTTCTTACTTGCTAGGAGACACCACATCAGCCATGTAGCTAACTGCAAGGTCATACCCGGTGAGAGTATCTCTGCCCAACATCGTCTCCTTGTCATGGACCTCTGCGTTAAGCCTAAAGACAAACGGGTGGAGCGCTGTCGGCGTCAAATCCGGTGGTGGCTGCTTGATAAAGACCGGTCGGGCACGTTCGCCTCAGCTGTTGCTGAAAAATTCAGTGGCATTGTTGATGGACCTGTTCAAGTCCACTGGGAAAAGATTTAGGAAGCCATCACGAGGGCGGCTAAGGCGGTGCTTGGCGTGTCTAAAGGCGGACGCAAATGTGACAAGGAAACTTGGTGGTGGAACGATTCAGTCCAGAGGCAGAGAAAGGAGAAGAAAGCCCTATTCATAAAGTGGCAAGTGTCCAGATCTCCTGAAGACCATGACGCATATAGGGCCGCTAAACGTGCCGCAAAGATAGCTGTTGCCAGAGCCAGACGTGACCACCTTCAACCACTGTATGATAGGTTGGAAACGTCTGAGGGGCAAAAGCTTATCTATAAGCTGGCACGTTCCAGAGTCAAAGCAGCACAGGACATCACGAAGTGCCGCTGTGTTAAAGATCCAGGTGGTAACCTACTGTGTGAGGACCTCGCGGTGAAGAGATGGCGCTCGTATTTCCACGAGTTGCTGAATAAGCAGCACAGAGAGGTGCAGCCACCGGTCCTCCCTCCGAATCAAGGACTTGTGCCACCGATAACGCCCGATGAGATTGGCCTAGCTCTTCGCCGTATGCAGAATCGGAAGGCTGTCGGGTCCGATGGAATCCCTATCGAGGCCTGGAAGGCGTTGGGAGATCATGGTGTGAGCATCTTAACAAACCTCTTTAACCGGATGCTCCTCACTGGTAAAATCCCGAGCCAATGGAGAACGAGTATCATAACTCCAGTCTTCAAAGGTAAGGGATCGGTGCAGGAGTGCGGTAACTACCGCGGTATAAAGGTCATGTCTCACACCATGAAGCTCTTTGAACGGATAGTCGACTCCCGGATCCGGCAGGAGTGTGCTCTCTCGGAGTGTCAATATGGTTTCCGTCCTGGTCACGGGACTATGGACCCTGTTTTTGCCCTAAGGATCGTCATGGAGAGGTATAGGTTGAAGAACACGCCTCTCCATTGTCTGTTTTTAGACATGGAGAAGGCGTTCGACTGTATTCCTCGAGAGATGATCTGGTGGGCACTGAGGTCGAAAGGGGTACCTGAAATTTATGTTGACATTATCCGAGATATGTATCACAATTCCGATTCTACTGTTCGGACTGCTGTTGGTGACACTATACCCTTCCCCATAACCGTTGGAGTACACCAGGGTTCCGTACTCAGCCCGTATCTGTTTAGCGTGATACTGGACGTCCTGTCCGAAAGCGTCCAGAATACACATGAGCAACCTCCTTGGCTGTTCATGTACGCGGACGATATCGCGCTGACGGATTCGGATAAGGGACGTTTGACCCAACGAGTGAATGCATGGAAGGGTCGCTTGAGAACGGCGGTCTGAAACTTAATGTGGCGAAGACAGAGTACCTGGCCTGCAATACTACTGGTCCCTCATCCATCCGTATAGGTGCGGCCGAGGTCGAGCGAACGGACCAGTTTAAATACCTGGGATCGGTACTTCACGCGGCGGGAGACATCGATTGCGACGTCAAGGCACGGCTTGGGCCAAATGGCGTGAGGTGACTGGTGTCATCTGTGACCCCAAAATGCCGGTTAAGCTGAAAGGACAGGTCTATAAATCCATCATTAGGCCTGTCCTTTTGTACGGCAGTGAAACGTGGCCGATACTTGAGCGACACAAGCAGGAGCTGCGGGTCACGGAAATGAACATGCTGCGATGGATGTGTGGGATCACGCGGAAAGATCGCGTTAGAAACTCCCGCATCCGGGGTAGCCTTCATGTTCGTGACATTGCAGACAAGCTGCAGGAGTGTCGCCTACGCTGGTATGGCCACGTTTTACGGAAACCAGCAAGCTATGTGGGAAATAAATGTCTGGCCATGCCACCTCCGCCCGGTCCCGGTAGAAGGGGCAGGCCTAAGAAGTGTTGGCTTGACGTCGTAAGGGATGACATGCGGGCTAATGGTGTAACAGTTATGGATGCTAAAGATCGTGCAAAGTGGAAGAGAAAGTGTCGGAAAGCGGACCCTGGGCTTCGGAGCGTAAGCTCCGAAAGTAACCGGGAATATCGCTAAGATGATGATGATGACAGTTAGTTAAGACACATCATTTTATTATTTAACTTATTTCTTTATTATTTGACTTTGACTGTGACCAACACATAGGAAGGTGTTTTCAACTTCACTTGTCTGACTTTGGCTAAATGGTCTCATTGAAAATGATTTCTATTATCGATGTTAAGATTTCAATGCCGAAACATACATGAGAAATGGTAAACATAATTAAATGAATAATAAATACTTACGCATTACAAAGGTCATTACAAACTATTACGGATACCATAAAAGAAAATATTTTTGGGGATATTGTTGACCTTATAAGAAATGACATTGGAATAGAAGAAACTAAAGTAGAACCAATTCTATATATTCTAGAGACTAGAAAATTTTACTCATATTTACTTATATTTATGTCTTTTATATTAAAGGTCAATGTAAAGCTAATGAAGTCACTTATGTCGCCAATAAAATGGTTACTATTGATTGGTTTGATTCATTGAGTATATGTGAAGATATACTTCACTATGTAATTCATTTTAAATCGCAGGGAGTTTTCGTAACTGCTTAGACAATTACATAGATCATCATCATCATCATCAGCTCATTAAACGTCCCCGCCGAGGGGCACGAGCCTACCCGTATAGGGTGATTAGGCCTTAGTCGCCCACGCAGGCCCAGTGCGGATTGGACGACTTCACACACAACCTTCGAATTTCTACGCAGGCGTGCATGAAGGTTTCCTCACGATGTTTTCCTTCACCGTAAGAGTGTCGGATAACGTACATATATTTTTCGAAAATTCGAAAACACATTGGTACGTGTTAGGATTTGAACCTCAGCCCTCCCGGCAGGAAGGCTACAGTCCAAACGATTGAGCCACCGATGCTCATAACATAGATAATGGACAGATTTAAGGCAATGCCGCCATTTTTAAAACAATACTTAATTTGTTACGAGTTTTGTTCCGATACAAAACTCGTGTAACAACCATTTCACGGCGAAAAAACTGACTAATTTATCGAATTTTCTTGAACTTTTTTTATGGTTCCATAAGATTCTTCAAATGGTTTATTTGTATACAATGCGTATTGTTGTCGACCTTTTAGTGATTATTTGTTAAGGTAAGACGATTCCCACAAAAATGTTTGCTTTTTTTCGAGCTAACTACTGCTTTTGGCCGCAGATGGCTTTTACAGCTTCACCGGGCAATTGGCGAGCGCAGATGGCCCTCAGCCCTAATAACATTTACGTACATTGCATGACGGCACAACATTCAAGGTGCCAACAAGTCGAGAGATTGTTCCATTTCACTTTATTTTATATAAAAAATATTTTGTAAAAAAAAGGTTTGCATTACAAATATTAAAATACAGTCCACAAGTAAAATGCGACGATGACGTCACTTTGTAACCGGTCAGATTGAAAATCGGTATCTGCGACCGACAAGTCGCAAACTTTAGAAGTCAATTAACCAGTTATGCAGAATATCCAGGTATAGTGGGATTCACGAAAGATGATCACAAATTGCGGTCTTCTGCGCAAGATGAAGACTATTTTAAGGATAGTAAAATAATAAGAGCGTCGGTGGCTCAATGGTTTAGAAATGGTGTCGCCTTCCTACCAGGAGGGCTGAGGTTCAAATCCCGACACGTACCAATGAGTTTTCAAATTTTCGAAAATATATGTACGTTATCCGACGCTCTTACGGTGAAGGAAAACATCGTGAGGAAACCTTCATGCATACCTGTGAAGAGATTCGAAGGTTGTGTGTGAAGACGTCCAATCCGCACTGGGCCCGCGTGGACGACTAAGGCCTAATCACCCTATACGGGTAGGCCCCTGCCCCTCGGTGGGGACGTTTAATGAGCTGATGATGATGAAAATAATAGAACCATGAAATAATGGAAAATGATATAAGTACAAACAGACATTACAAACATGTTCATGCACACAAATACCCGGAACCCTTGGTGTAGCAGCTGACGTTTCAACCGTTACACCAAATGGTCGACATGAGCGTAAACAAAATGCGAGAAATTCCGGCGTCGCCGCTACAGCACCTCCAAAGGGACCAAAATATGACATCAGCGCAGTGGTCATCTTTAGTTACCGTAGTATCCCGGTTTAATTAAGACGACAAAACTGGACCGCAACCAACTTCACGATATTCATTGACGTCGCACAACTTTGATTTCGTATTGAAATAATTCATGCGTAGGCGTTTTGTGATTGGAAAAGTGACAATGTTCCGAGTTAAAACATAACCGTTTTATATTAGGGAGGGTTATTTGGAGATAAGTAGGACGTAATGTGGAGGAATAATATTCCGTGATGCCACCGCCTCACAGAAATCTGGGCCCAAATTCCGTAATTTTAAACTCGCTAATGATATAGCTTTTTGAGGTTGAGTATTATTGTCTTAGTAGTAAAATTTGCTCTCACTGGTTCTATTGAAATCTTCCATAAAACAGATTTATGTTAGACACTTTTTGAGTGAGATTATGTATCTAAGTAAGTAAGTTTTTTTTCTATAAAATAAACGAATTCAACCTTTTAAACAGTTGTTTAAAACCAAATGGTACCTTACCATCGCGGTTAAACTTGCGAAATTAATTTAAACAAATTGAAGCTAAAGTCTGGAAAATGAAGACTTGATATATAATTGATTTGTCTTTCGCAATCATGAGTGACTTTAACTGTTCAGGTGGAAAAATCCGATTAATGAAACGTCTAGAGGCTGCCAATTAATGAAAACTTAATTATCGACGACCATTTGGGGACACGGTAAGAAACGCGCAACACCAAGTACCTACATTATCTTATCGCCAGGTACCAAAGGCTTATAGAATTTTGTAATTGTATGGTCGTTTGACCTACGTCCTCACTCTTGAAAGGAAAATTTCGTGAGGAAACCTGGGCACGCCTCCGAAGAGTTCAAAGGTTGTGCGTGAAGTTGGCCAATCCGCACTGGGCCCGTGTGAACGACATTTTTATTTAATTAATTAATTTTTATTTTATTTTAATATAATAATAAGTCTCCACCTATAAATTCGACTACATTCACAAGGAAAGCTGTAAGTACAAAACAAAATGGGATAAGAGTGCTGACCACAAAACACCATATTTTAGTGAATTGACTAATTAAACTAACACTCGGCTACTTAGCCGATTAATGATGACCTATACACTCGTAACCCGGTGACGATGTTTAATGAGCCGATGCTGATGGTGAGAGCAGATCAGAAAATTGAGCCAGAAAAACTCAGTTGTAAAACACAACACTAACAAGCATTATGAGTAGGGTATGCAAAGTGACACTAATCGCAAAACAATAAATAATCACATTTCTGTCAAAGTGGGGCTGATGACAGCAGATCGCCTATGGTTTCAAATCTGTAAGAAAATCGGCGAAAAGTGGGAAAATATGTTGGCGATTTTTCCGGGTGTCTCAACGCACAGGGTATGCACTGCTTATTTATGGAGTGCACGCCACTGCTATTAAACTTGATAGCGTAGCGTAGCATTCTGTTGACGATCTCACAGGTCAAGGCTCAAAACCGGATGGGTGACCAACAAACATTAACTCGAGTCCATCGTGTTATCAAAGGCACGTCAAGTTTTTGGTTCCGGCTACTACCTTAGAATGGTAGGGATTAAATCACACCAATCCACACTGGGCCCGCGTGATGGGTTTCTGCCCAAACTCCTTATGACTATGCCGTGTGAGAAGGCCTATTGCATGCAGTGGGAAGTTAAAGGCTGATGTTGATGATAGAGTATTTACGTAGGCCGAAAATATAATACCTTAAAAATATGAAAGATTAAAAGATACCATATTTACAATATAAACATTAAATTGTACCTTACTAATGATAAAAATCTAAATACTACATTTTGTATTTGTTATAACGGTGAAATATCCGAATTTACAAATAAAGCGGATCCCGTTTTGATGTAAGGGTCTTAGGAAGGAATGAAATATGATGAAAATAGCATGACAAAGCGATGGGCTGTAAGCCCGGAACACAAATATCCTAAAAGATTGTTAATGAAGAGGCAAACGTTCATTAATTTTTAATGAGATAACTTCGTAACAAACCTAACTGTTGGTAAGTAGCTACTGAAACCAAAAGTATCAAAGCTCGATGTCCTATCATAATATCACTCAATTTGACAAAAATATAAATATTTTTCCATTTAACGTCCCACCGAGGGGCTCGTGCCCCTCGGTGGGGACGTTTAATGAACTGATGATGATGATGATGATGATAAATATTTTATTGTTTTTGCAATTAGTGTCACTCACTTTGCATACCCGACTCTTAATCTCTGTGCACGCCTCTGCCGTCTAACGTACCTTTGTAGGGTACAGGTCACAGAGTATGGTTATGGGGAGACGAGATCTTAACCAACGACCACATTGAAGGCCGTCATCAACGGGCGTAAAGAAACGACTACCATATAAATGTAGCCAGAAATAACGAGATTATATTTTTCAGTGACCCATCCTGACGATGTAGTGTGGTCGAGACGTCGGCTACTACACCAAGTATTCCGGGTTCCATCCCGGGCAGCACAATCATTTGTGTGCATGAACATGTCTGTTTGTAATGGTCTGGGTGCTTTTTATGTATAATATGTATGTATTTACAAAAAAAAATTAGTATGTTCATCCGTTGTTTAGTACCCATAATACAGGCTTCGCGCTTAACTTGATATTTATTTATTTATTTTATTGGTCTGTGTGTTTTGTATTTATAATAATGGATTTACTTTAAAAAAAAAGTATTTAATTATGTTTATCCGTTGTTTAGTACCAATATCACAGGCTTATGCCGAGTTTGGCGCTGCGTGAATGACAGTGGATATTTATTTCACCGAAAAAGTTATGATCTTACAACAATAGCAAATCTATGAACATGTTTGTTTTGTCGAGCTAATTGTTAGTCGAAATTGTGATTACATTCATCATCTGTGATTCAGATAATGCATCACAATACTAGATTGTTATGCGAAATCTATTGTTCAGTATCAAATGTTTTGATTAGTCTAAAATCTTTTGTTTTCATAACATACCAGCACTGTGAAAAACCTATTAAGGGGCCGTTCACAAAAAATATATGAACACTACGATACCGGGCTATGGAATTGGGTTTTGGTGAACTGGTTAACTGGGTTATGGGGGAGACTACGACTGCCTGTCATTAAACTAGTCTCACATTTAAATAGCGACAGAATACTATTATTATTATTATTTTGCTCCTAATTATGAATACCTTTTGATTGTAGCTAAGCGGCATTGTAATGGGCAAAAATAAATTCAAGTATGCATGCGTTAGTAAACGTAAAAGACGAAATATTCAATTATTCAAATCTATAAATCTAACCACGGAGCTGACATTTAAAAAAAAACATCAAAATAATTATAATCGAACATTAATTTCACCCAGCATATTTCTACATGAACTAAATAAAATAGGATCATTATTAGTCAGTCGCACTATATTCCGAACGCCATGGTGTGAGCGAGAAGAAGATGTGTTTGAAAAGATCGCTCGCGTAACTTGAGCTGTCATTTTGTGTCAAAATACCTAAAATCGTGCTGCGCTGAAATGTGAAAGGCCTCTTAAGGTAACTATTTAAATTAGGCTAAACATTTGGGATATTTGGCGCAAAATGGGGGAGACCTATGTCCAGCAGTGGACTGCGGTAGGTTGAAGAGATAAGTGAGAAACAGTTTTTAGTTTTCAATGCAATTGTTAAAACGTTGCATAGTTTTTTTTTAGTTACGAAGTGAACAGGACGCTCACTTGATGGTGAGTGATACGCCTGACCATGACAGAGCGCATTGAAGGAGACCAACAACTGATAAACAGTTATTATTCTCAATCAATGCCGCACTGCGCTCCTCATTCGAGACAACAGATGTTTAATGAATATGAAAAAAGAAATCTCTTGTGTCTAACGCCTTAAAGCGTCATTGGCGGTCAAAGGTTCAAAGGGTCTTTTCCACCCATCATAATCTGAAAGGTTTCCGAGATAAAAAAACGTGGGCTAACTCCCAACCAGATGGACTGATGAACTGTCTAAGGTGGGGGTAGTAGATGAATGTCAACTGCTAGGGATGGAAATCATTAGGGGAGGCCTTTTTCAGCAGTGGATATTTTAGGCTGTGATGATGCTGAAAGTTTAATGACGGTGGGGTTTCATTAGCCCGTAGAAATGTCGATAAATGCCATTGTATAAATACATTTAAATTTAAAAACTACACATGACAGTATTCATAATGGCTAACATTTTTATACTTTTTTCATATTATTCAAACAATTTCAAATTAGCTCTAGTTTTTTTTATTAACCTCATGTTAATCTATTAATAAAAAAAAACAATTAATTTGGTAAAACAATTCTATGTATGTTATGGACAGTAGTAGAATACGGTTATTAAACGAAACGTCCAATGTTAAGACACATCGATACAAAACTTACGTCCACCGCATAAAAACAATACCAGGGTTTGGAAAGTGCTAGTTTCGACTTCAAACGTTGCTGCACGCTTTTTAGGAAGGTTGGTCTTGACGACATCGTCTATAAAAATATATATATAGTATAATAATTATCCTCAGATGTTTTTGACACAGTACCAGAAATTAAATGAAAATATTACTTTTTGTGTTAAATATGCGGTCGTCCGTAGTCATAGTGTTAAAATATAATAGATAAAACTATTGTCTACGCGCGTGCTACGTTCGAGCGGTTAAACAAAACTTCGTAGTTTTTCCAGAACAATGGTATAACCTACATTGAATGCTAAGTTTCATATTCTTTCTAGTCAGTGGTTATTAGCCACGCATGTTGAGTATAGAAAAATTAGCAATTTTGCTATATAGAATAAAAATTAAATATCACTAAAAAAATAATACCTAACTGTTAATATTTTTTGTGAGTGAAGTTTATTTAGAGCAACAATCGACCATAGATTTACGCGATACAATCAGTGCTCAGATAACGATTTCAGATATACAGACAAACACAGTCGGTTTGTTTCTTGTGGTAATCTTCATGCGCCGAGGTGAACCGGTTGTGACCGAGGTAGTGAAAGACAAAGTCTCGCTTTTTAGATGTATGGAAAACTAAAATCTACACATAGTTCAACTGTCTCTCTATAAAATAAAAATGTGTGTTGCTTATGACTTCAATTTGAACGGTAACTAAAAATGCAGTAGTATCCCGCTCACCCGTAGGATACGTTTTAACATTTTATTAAAGACTTGGCGGTTTAATCCCCAAGAAAATGATATTACGGTGCACATTACCATACTAATGAAAGTATCCATTATCATAACCTATTAAATTACTTTTTACTGAGATTAGAATATTATATTCTAAGTTATGAGCGTCGGTGGCTCAATGGTGTGGACTGTCGCCTTCCTACCGGGAGGGCTGAGGTTCAAATCCCGACATGTACCAATGTGTTTTCGAATTTTTGAAAGTATATGTACGTTATCCAACGCTCTTACGGTGAAGGAAAACATCACGAGGAAACCTTCATACACATCTGGGAAGAGATTCGAAGGTTGTGTGTGAAGTCGTCCAATCCGCACTGGGCCCGCGTGGATGAATGAGGCCTAATCACCCTACACGGGTAGGCTCGTGCCCCTCGGTGTTGACGTTTAATGAGCTGATTATAATGATTCTAAGTTAACTTAGGTTAACCTAGTTTGAAAGACAAATGCATTTTATGATATCCTTTTGTTCTATTGGTTGTACACTGACTACAAATCGAACGTCAATGCCACTACAAAGAAATGACAAGCTCAAGTCACCCTTGACGATAGATGTTAGGTCTCTTTTATCCAGTAATTTTACTGGCTGCAGTGCCCTTTAGCGAAACCGAAAAGCTAACCTATTGACTGCCAGGAATCCGGACACAACCAAAAACCTATTGTTTACGACGCTTTAAGGCGTCTCTGGCGGTTAAAGGGTTAATAATCTAATATCAGCAATTATGCGATCATTCATACTGTTAATAAATTTTATTAAATAACTTGTGTGTACATTCACTTTTTCATTACAAACATATTCTTTGCGGACCCATTTTCTATTCATTTACATCGGGGATTAAATATTATATTATACTCGTTATAGCCCATAACGTCCCACTGTAGAGCACATGCCTTCCCACACAGCAATTGAGCATGGTTGGTTATTGATTCGTAACCAACCACGCAAGCCCAATACGGATTGCTGGGTGTTGACAACTACTGTTTATTCAAAATCAAAATCAAAATCAAAATTCTTTATTCAAATTAGGCTTACAAAAAGCACTTATGAACGTCAAAAAATATAATAAAAAACAATTAAAAATACTAAACTAAAAATATGAATTTTGATGCTTTGAAAAAAAGCGCTTCAGTGGATTGGCCTGTTGAGAAAGAAGCACCCAAGAAAACTCAACAGTGTAGCCTTTTTTGAAAACAATTACTTAATGTAACAATATATCATAAACACTGAAATAGCTGAGCAATTTAAGACCAAGGATTTTTATCACATAAATATTCGTCAATAGTGTAGTACCTTTTTTAGAAAGGTGGTTTTTATTCTAGCTTTAAACATGTGTAAAGGTAACTCGACAATATTTTGCGGTACCTTATTGAAAAACTTTATACATCTTCCTATAAAAGATTTACCTACTTTATGTAGTCTCAAGTCCGGAACAGCAAGTTTGTTTCTATTCCTAGTATTAAAATTGTGTGAGTCACAATTTTTTTTAAAGGTATGATAGTATTTACGGACGTAAATTAAATTTTCATAAATATATTGTGATGCTACAGTCATTATATTTTTTTTTAAAAGTTCCTTAAGAGAGTCACGGGTCTAAGTTTGTAGATAAAACGAATAGCTCTTTTTTGTAGTACAAATATTGTATTAATGTCGGCAGCTGAACCCCACAACAGTAGACCATATGACATGACACTATGAAATAACTGAAATAAACCAATCTTGCTGTTTCTACATTATTATGTTACAGTCAAAAAGTTATAAAGTTCATTCTATCATTAGTCGTTTTATGCATGTTGGTTAAGTTTGGTTAGAACTGTGACCCCATAAACGCACGAGCGAGAAGCTTCCAGCAGGTGGCCTTCAGACATTAAGCTCAGCGACCGACCAATACCGGCAGAGGACGAAGACGCACCGTACGTTGTCCATTATTCAATAGTTCGCTTCTTCAATTTGTTCTCATTCTTTAATAAAATACCATAAAAACTTGCTGAATTGCCCTTTCACCAGTTTCAATTAAAGATTTTAAAAACCCTCAAGAAGAAAGGTTACTATACAATAGACGAATATTTATCGGATAAAGGTGTGTGGTTTTGCACTTAATGTTCCAGTTATAAAATCTTTCGAATAAATTATTGTAAAGTTACGTGTAGGTAAATGACAAAACTCTGTAACCAATGATATAAAAAGTTAAAAGAGTGACTATCAAGTTTCTTGCCGAATCTTCTCGAAGATCCTACTTATTCCGAACCCGTGGTAGAGTCTTAAAAATATAATAATAATAACAATTGACGATTCAAAAGTATTTGTAATAGATTTATTTGAATAAAGTTTGTTTGACTTCAGCGCAAGTAAGTTGATCCTTATTAATTGCGTACTTAACTTTAGACTTATACATATAGACTTATATATATAGACTTGAAACATATTTTATGTCATTAAGTATACTCTAACGGTCAGTGTATTCTCCTGGTGGTAACTGATTTGCCTGACCATGACAGATACAATATATTGTAGAAAATCAAATTGAAGGAAGGTCCCTTATTTCCGGTAATATTACTGGTATACAAAACGTTTCATTAGTATGACAATATATTATGTTCCTTTATTAACAAGTTATATAAGCAAATGACATACCTCGTACGCCTTTTTCCCATGTTCTTCGTGCTCCTCAGAGTGTTCCGAATGGTGCTCCCTACCGCCACCTATAACATAGTATTAATATATTAATAATGTACTTAACAAAGGGAAGCTAGTAGGAGGATTCAGTTGGGTTGGGCGGCATTCGGCAAGTTACATCAGGTATTCACGTCGACGATTCCGCAATGCTTACAGACAAAGCTTTGAGCAATGCGTCTTACCCGTACTAACATACGCAGCAGAGACATGGGCACTGACTGCGGGATTAGTTCACAAATATAAAGTTATTTAACGGGCAATGGAGCGAGCTGTGCTTGGAGTCTCTCTTAAAGATACAATCTGAAGTGACCTTTTCCGCAAGAGAACTAATACCGACATATCTCGCTGGATCAACAAGTTGATGAGGCAGTAGGCCGGTCACGTATGCCGCTGACCCGTAAATACATACCACACATAGAGAATACCCAGACCAATATAAACAGACATGCTCATGCACACAATTTTTTGTACTGCCCGGGGATCGAACCCGAAACCCTTGGTGTGGTAGCCGGCGTCTCGACCATTACACCACATGAGTCGTCAAAGTAAATACAACAGTCTCTAGAGGTATTTTTAATTTTCGACCTGCCCGCCAATGGAGCTTATCTCACATGCACTACGTAAACGTACGTATGTACTACGTAAATGATAACATAAGCGACATTTTAAATACATATTATAGTATACAAATATAAGCTACAATTTTAAAGATATACATATACACACAGATTGATAAAGTAAATTGTATTGTCAGAATCCAGCCTCCTCCTCTCTCCTACATTGTTGTTGTGCCCGACAGGGTCCATAAGGTCCTTTATTATTTGTAAGTCCACCGTGTAAATACTATGGAATGCAATAAAAAATTGAGTATTGAGTTTGCAACGTACTGCGAAAAAAGCAAAGAAACATCGATCGAAAAAAACAAAGAAAAATCCTGAGAAACTACCTATGTTTCTCAGGATTGGAACTTATAACCTCCTCATTTTACCTAGACCATTAGACGACAGAGGTAGTTATTAAACACTAGGCATGGATCATGGACGTATAAAAAATACGGATGGACTATCATTGTCGGACTGTCATACGTACAATGTTTCCCCAAAATGACAGCTGCTGTCAAAGATGTCGTTTTGTTTTTTTTGTATACTGATTTTAGTGTTTTAAACTAAAAATATGTAATCGAATTGTTCACTTTTCGATTCAATCATAGGTCAATGATATTCTGTATATATAAAGGTACATACGCCATCCGTGCCTTAAAAACAAACCGCCGAAGAGAGTACAGTTTGTACTCTTTTGTTTAGGTAAACGTGTTTGAAATTCGAAATATGTATATAAATAAATAAATATCCACTGACATTCACACAGCGCCATCTATCCCCAAGTTAAGCGTGAAGCCTGTATTATGGGTACTAAACAATGGATACATATACTTATATATATTTTTTTGTAAATACATACATATTATACATAGAAAACACCCAGACCATTACAAACAGACATGTTCATGCACACAAATGTTTGTACTGCCCGGGGATCGAACCCTTGGTGTTGCAGCCGACCTCTCAACCGCAACACGAAATGGTCGTTGTGTGTGCACGACGAAAGGACACGAAAAAAGTGTCCCTGCATTCGGAACACTTTTTTCGATTGTTTTGTGAGCATATCACGAATCCATACTTTTTTATATCATTGTCATAGGTATATCTAATACATAATTTCTGGATTGTCTGCCTTATGTTCACTACGATTTCTGCACCATTTCACAACACAAGCCCTGCTCTTTTAAAATTTATATAAATGTAGCTACGCCACCCGTGCCTAAAAAACGAAACGCCAAAGAGAATACAGTTGTAGGCTCTTTGTTTAGGTAAATGTACGCTTATTCGAAATATGTGTATGTGTGCTGTCGCTGCATTTGAAACACTTTTTTCAGTTGTTTTGTGAACATATCCCTAATCTATACTTTTTTCATTGTTACCATACATAAACTGGCCGAATTAAGACACACGTTAGTTGTTAGCGAGACTCCGTCCGTATTTTTTTAAACGTCCATGATACTAAGAAAATAAAAATTCACTCAGTGGAATTCCTCGAAGAACATACAACTGCATAACATAATAAAAACAGTACTGTACCCCATAACACGTTCTTGCGAATGCATTTTATCTGTGATGCTACTTAACCCAATTGTCATTTCAGAAATGCTTCTCAATGAAGGTCGGACTTTTTATGACACTATGGCGCCGTGGTAGGTACCATAGCGTTTTCAGTCATATAGTATAAGAACTCGGGAATTTTTCGTTTTGAAGTGATATTTTAAATCCTAATTATTTAATCATGAGACCTTTAAAAGTCATTTACTAAATAATTTGAATTAAAATCAGATATAAACAAATTTTAATGGTCGTTGTAGCAGTCGAGTTCTGCAGTAAAGACCGCTTGAGAGAGGTAGTTCGTTGCAACAGAATATCATTGGGTCGATGGTGGAGGCTGGACAAAGACCACCTAGCCTTGTCGTCGTTGAGGCTGGATGAGGAAAATGAGGACTGAAATATCAAGCGCAAAATAAGGAAGATCTATGTTTAGCAGTAAACAGAAATGTTAGCGATAGGTTAACCCACAGATTTCCCAATACAGGAGATGAGGCAAGCCGCGTTTTTAAGTGCGACAAATGTAAGCTCAACGAGCATACACTGGCTGCCAGTTTACGCTCTGTGAGACGAGTCAAGACGCATGAATATTAGAAGAAATTACCGTTTTTTCCCAAAATGCCATCCTGTGCAATTGTAACATGCCATCATCGCAATGAATCAGTAAATTTACCAAGAAATATAATAACTTTTCACAGGTAAGAACCGAAAAGAAATTGCGACACTGGGACTGCCTATAAACTTGGCGGCTTGTCCAGTCTAATTGTATATTCCGATGTCTGTGGGTTAACCCTTTGCCCATAATAATGCCTTAATGCTGCTGCCGATGGACCGACGACTTGCGAAAGGTCGCTGGTGGAGGCTGGATGAGGAAAGCGGGGGACCGGGATATCTGGCGCAAAATGGGGAAGACTCATGTCCAGCAGTGGACTACGATAGGTTGAAGAGAGAGATGCCTTAAGGCGCTTGAGACAATAGATTTTCTATTGTGTCCGGATTCCGGCGTTAAAAGGGAAAGATAACATCTACCTCAGTTCGGAGGTTCTTCTTTGACAGTATCATCATGCCACCTACCTAGCTAGTGAAATAACCGGGTATAAGAGACCTAACATTTGTTGTCTCGGGTGACGGACGTACTGCGGCATTGATGGAGAATAATTAATGTCTATCAGTTGTTGGCCTCTTTCAATGCCGCTCTGTTATTGTCAGGCGTATCAATTATCATCAGGTAAGCGTCCTTACTCCTGTTAACTTCGTTACATAAAAAAAGTAATTATGTCCACAGCTAACTGAAGGCCTCAACGATGTCTCAAGTGAACGTTTTGGCAACGAGCCTCAATGATGTTACAAAATGCTTGGAAACAGACATAAAACATAAAGGTTTTTGCATATATTTTTTTTGTATGCCTGCACCCTGCACATCGGAAGGCAATAGTCCACACCAATCGGCCAGTGATTACGTAGCGTTTGGGACATTTGGCGTCACGATCAAGTACAAAGCGGGACGCGTCCCCAGATCCCTGAAAATCGTCCCGCAATTGTCGGGACAGCTGGCAACAATATTAATTACCTATCCACAAGATAGTGTTGATTGACTTACGAAACTACGTAGCATAACACAGGTCTACAACGGAAAAGTATTCGAAATAATTTTAACAAATTTCTACTCAACTACCCATGCTGAATACAAATTGACAAGTGAAAGTGATTTATTAGTTTGAGTTTTTGCAATACTTGACATTTTCCGAATTTAATGATTCTACCTCAGTGAACTTGATAATGCTGATTATATTTACTTAGTCGGCATTGAATGTTAAAAATATTATGTTTAGTTAAAGTGATCTGCATTACTAAGTGATAAAAGTGTTAAAATAAAAAAATACGTATAATTTATAGCAAAATGTCTCGAAAATGTGAAAACAATTCTGACAATTTTTGTTACATTTGTGGTGAAGTGATATTTAATAAGCAAAAGTGTTCATAATCACCTGCAATAAAAAAAGCTTATTATTACTATTTTAACGAAAGCATAAAACATCAGGATAAAAGCTGGGTTCCACATTTTGTTGCAAGCCGTGTGCTAACAGGCTTAGAAATTGGCTGAATGGCAAAAAACCATCATTTCGATTTGCAGTGCCAATGCAGTGGCGAGAATCGACAAATCATGCAACTGATTGTTATTTCTGCCTGACAACCCATGTATTTGGAAAAGGCAAGAGTGTTTCTAAAAAAAGAAAAAACCATAGTGTATCGAATGTACCATCGGCTACTCGCCCTCTGCCGCACAGCAATCTTCACCCGATTCCGAAACGTCCTCATATTGAGGAAGATGAAATTACACTTACTTCACCATCAATTTCTCAATGTCAGAATCCGAAGTACCTAGTACGTCATCAGAAAAAAAGCCTGGAATGATTTTCGCCTTGTTGCAAAAACTTCTTAGGAAATAAAAGGAGTGACAACTATGCTGAACTAATAGAAAATATGTTATCATCATTTCAAAAACTGGGTTGCAACATGTCTTGAAAATCCACTTTTACATTCGCATTTGGACTTCTTTCCGGATAATTGTGGGGCTTTAAGCGATGAACATGGGGAGCGCTTTCATCAGGATATCGCCAACATGGAAAGCGATATCAAGGCCATTGGAACGTTTCAATGTTGGCGATTATTGCTGGACTGTTTGTCGAGATATTCCAGTAGCAGAATATAAGAGGGCAGTGAAAAGACCACGTCGAAATTCAACTTATGATTAAAAACCTGTATAATTTCTGTATTTTTTTTCAAAAATCGTCTTATTTTTTTTCTAAATAAGGGAAACTAATTTTAATGTTTATTAATATTTTTGGGTTTAGTACGTGGAAATCAATAAAAAAATCTACTTTCCATGAACAATACTTTTTAAAGTCAAAATTTGTAGACCAGTGTAATTGGTATACATATAATCTAATATGTTAAGACAAACATACACGTTCGTATAATTGGATCAATATGTGTGAACTAGGTCCTTTCTTCTTGTATGAATATGAGAGGTCATATTTAAAATGTCACGACTATAAACAATAAACGCACATTTTGGAAGTGTCAATTTATAAAACCAGATAATTTGAAATCTTATTATCATTCTTAAGAGCTCCAAATTTAAACCCCAAACGTGTGGCTTCAATTTAAAAAAGTTTCAGTTTCAGTTCAACCATTTGTGTATAAAAAATAGTTTTAGTTCAATCATGTATTGAACTGAAACTCAATTTTTTTTCAAGTTTCTTATCAAAACCTTATCTGATGTACACGGAATACATATACGTACAAAGTTTGCACAGTCTAGTGCTAATTTTTTTTGGAGAAAAAGGGTGTGGTATACGGACAGACAGACATGACAAATTTATAAGGTTTCCGTGGTTATGCCATTTAGCTTTGGAACCCTAATTACTAAACATTCATTTTTATCTATTTATTTATCCCGGAAATAAAAATAAGCAGAAATGGCCATGGGAAATGTTTTTAAAAAACAATCGACAGCGTAAAAATGCGTTCATAATTTAATTTTCGCGCCAATTCCGAAAGAGGTTTGTAACAAAAAAAAGTAAATTAAACTTATTTTTAAACACGAGTACAACCTCTTTGTTGGTTTAAACACTTTCCTTTTTTACACTTTCATCGGAATTCGATTATGGCTAATCGAGATGATACAGATTTCTATCGTTACGCAAGCGTGACGGAGCCGCCGTGACATGGAAAACCGACCTTAGGGCCGGAACACTATGTCGTAAATTCAACGAACTATGGAATTTTGATATAATATTTGCCTTACGCGTAATTGTAACGAATCATTGGCACGGTTCATTTTTCATGTTTATGCATAATTAATTGGCAACACTGATTCGGTTTCCATTAGTTTTATTGCTTATTTCAACGAAATTGTATTTCAATTATTTAATGTTTCCCTTGTTTATAAATTGGTATGAATTTAATCGTTGTTTAAATAATATACATATAGGTTTAAGCTATATATGGGTTTTCTTTAAGAAATAAGATGTATTATGAGTTCTCAGCTTTAAGCATATTATACACAGCACAACTTAGAGCATGAGGAAATATAACCTATATGACTTAACGGTCATTTAGGGGACGGAAAGGGTAACGTAAGGCTAGGCATACTGGCGACTGATTTGGTAAATGGAGGCTAAAATCTATGGAATTTATAGACTTTATACAGGGAGGATATTAATGTGAAATAAAATAAGGTCTGGCTAGAGTGTCTATTAAGCAAGAGGGCGCTCTTATATTCAGCGCTTGGAGGTTGTTCACAAATACACAGGTTTTTATAAATGCTGTATGCATTATATTAAACATAGAAAACACAGTTTTGGTTTCCTTGGATTTGTAACTGAATTTTTAACCATTTTACCACATGTGTCAACGTTTTAATTTGGGGCAATATAAGAAATCAGCTGATACATTTACATATACATACCAAAAAAGAAATATGCCTATTAACTACGATTAGAAGGGGCTAAATATCAAAATAAATTATATATTTTTGGCACTTTAATACTCATGATTGTGGTGCATCCTGACAAATTGCGATCCATGCTTTCATCATCATCAGCTCATTCAACGTCCCCACCGAGGGGCACGAGCCTACCCGTATAGGGTGATTAGGAGTTAGTCGTCCCCGTGGGCCCAGTGCGAGTTGGCCGACTTCACGTACAACCTTTAAACCTCTTCGCAGGTGTCCTCACGATGTTTTCCTTCACCGGATAACGTACATATATTTTTCGAAGAATTCGAAAACACATTGGTACGTGGCGGGATTTGAACCTCGGCCCTCCCGGTAGGGGGGACAGTCCACACCATTGAGCCACCGACGCTTTATCGAATGTGGATTAATTATAACCCGAAACTTAAATGTCAAAAAAAATTAAGATAATTGTTGCCTTGCATAAATTTGACCTGTAAAATGTAATTTGCATAATGAATGATGATATATTCTTTTAGTATGTTTATAATGTATAACTTTAATAATCTACCTATGGAAATTTGCACATCGAAATTCGATAGAATATGTCGGAAGCATTACTTTTATCAACACCCTACTATGTACCATATTCCAACAAGCAAATAAATGAATTATTATTATTATTATTGCAGTGAACGTTTTGGCAATCTAACTAATAATACTCCAATTTAACTTGTGGTTAAAAACCCACTGCGCCGTCACTGTTGCACATAATTTGCACATAAATTACAAATTGATTGAAGGAAGTGCGATTAGGTATTGCATTATATCCGGGTGTGGTAACCCACAGAAATCTTTATCTCCAGATAATCGAAATTTATATCGAACTTTATAGTTAGGGAATGTAAATACTTATTAAATGGCTGAAGTCTTGACAATGACGAGACATAACTTTTAAAAAATCGTTTTCTGGTTATTATATTTAATATATGATGTATGTGATCTTATGCGCAAAACACATATTTACCACACGACACACACAATGTTAGGCTATATTTAATATATTGAATCCCACAATTTTTTTTTATGTTATAATTACAGGACGATCACCACGCTCACTTGATGGTAAGTGATATGCCTGACCATGACAGAGCGACATTGAAGGAAACCAACAACTGGAGACAGTTGTTATTCTCCGTCAATGCCGCACTGCGCCCGACACCGGAAACAACAGATGTTAGGTCTCTTATACCCGGTAATTTCACTAGCTACAGTGACCTCATACCGAAACACAGAAGTGCATAACACTCCGGTTTCACGGGACGATATCAGGCACAGCGGTGGTACATTTCATGTAAAAATGATGCCAACATAAGTATAAATACATCTTTACTAGTTAGGAATTAAATTATTTAATGATGGCTTAGATTTCTCATTTCATTTCAAATTGACTATCATCAACTTTTTTGAAGCATTGAATTCGAACGAAACGAAAACGAACGTAAAACTAAAGTTGTCAATGAGGAACGTCCCATGTCCGAAATGCATGAAAAACGTATTTTTAATCATAACTTGAAAAGCCTGACAAACGGACAGGAGCGCCCTTAATGAGTTTTCAAATACTTTCTTGTTTTCTAACTGCGTTTTGATGGTTTCTAATGAATATCTTACTGCCTTTGTTTTATGTCAAGTCCAGGTTGTTTGTCCACCTGCTTTCGTATTATTAATGATTTGAAGCCAAGTTACGCTTAAATTAATGACATAACATATTTTAAATAATTATTTAACTACACAATTTTGTCGGTGGCTCAATGGTGTGGACTGTGGCCTCCTATCGGGAGGGCAGAGATTCAAATCCCGCCACATAGTCACCACATAGAATTTTCGAATTTATATGTACGTTATCCGTCGCTCTTACGGCGAAGGAACACATCGAGAGGAAACCTGCGTATGCCGGCGGAGAGATTCAAAGGTTGTGCGTGAAGTCGTCCAACCGCACTGGGCCCGCGTGGACGACTAAGGCCTTAACATCCTATACGGATAGGCTCGTGCCAATCGGTGGGGACGTTAAATATGCTGATGCTGATGGCACAATTTAAAAATTAAAAACTTGATTTCTATTTGAATTTATGAGAACAGCATAGCGACTAGTAATCTTTTATATTTTTGAATTCCAAAATAGTTCGTCAGTAGATAAACTAGCACCGTGACGTAATAATGTTGTAATAACAAATATACCAATAGCAAAATTAGCTCAGGAGATCTGTCAGGTAATTCCTGAATGCAAACAGTCCAATTTTTGCCCGCGTACTTTATTACTAACGAAAATGAAAGGTGGAAACATGAGGCGGAACACTCTCATTTCATACTATTGCTGTAAACTGATTTCCCAAGGAATTTGATGGACGTGCTTAATCATGAATGGGCGAATCGTTACACTATAATCCGTGATCAATTGTTTGTTAACAATTTTTTGCACCTAAGATGGAAGATTAGACGATTGCAGAAGATTTAGTTGCCCAAGGTTCATCAGTTGCTGAATACGTTGGCTAAGTTTGGACATGTTTTTATGGATACTTTCTTAGTGGAACCGTGTTGAATCATGTCTGCTGGGACTGCGGACATTATAACAGTAACTTAAAGTAAAACAAATATCCGAAATTGATGCTGCATCATTTATAAACAATTCAAGCAAGGTTACTATGGGTAGGTACTAAGCGCACTTACAAAGGTTTTGCATCAAACAATATTTTTTTATGTTACCAAGTGGACGGTCAATACCCTCACCTGATGGTAAGTGATACGCCTGACCATGACAAAGCAGCTTTGATCGAGACTAACAACTGATAAACAATTATTATCCCCATTAACGCCGCACTGTGCTTGACACCCGAGACAACAGATGTCAGGTCTCTTATACCCGGAATACTTCTATTTGATGGATCGATCTGGCACTGTGGTACCTACCTAGACGACTCAGTACCGAGTCTACAACCTAGTAGATAATAATATAGAAACATCCAGACTAATAGATATGTTCATTGTTCATGCTATATTTGTACTACCTGGGGATTGAATCCTTGATGTAATAGCCCACTTTTTAACCAGTTTACCATATGGGTATTGAATACATCAAAATTTTTTTCTATCTAGTTTTTGAACTGTTAGATACCATAAAAAAGAAACCCAGAATAAGCCAATTGAAATTTACTTAGTCGAGCGAGCATGACCGATTCATTTCGAATTCCGTACAGTTACCTATCGACTAAGACAGGTGCCAATAAAATCAAATACCCATATCGCGTATCTATTTCACTTCAAAGGTGTATATACTTCTAAAATATGGAAGGAGTTGAAATGGCTAAATAAGGTTGGAATATGGTTGTTAGTTTTAAAATGGACGAAACCAATACGGTATTGTATAACTTATAACACTTTTTTATGTGATAAGTGAACGAGACGGTCAATTCGCTCGCCCGGTGGTAAGTGATACGCCTGACCGTGACACATGATTTGGTCTCAGTCAATCTCCCCCAAAAACAAAAAGTCTTTATTAAATTCAGAAAAAAAAGTTCCTTAAAACACTCATTAATGTCAAATGTGAAAAACGAAGTGTTATATACTCTTTGGCTTAGATCAGTGGTTCCCAAACTTATTTTGTCTACTGCCCACTTTTAGAATAAATATTTTTTTAGCGCCCCCTTTTTTTTACCTATTTAAAAACCACTATAACTTCAAATTGAATTAATTAATTATTGAATTAATCATTTTCTTTCTGGGTCTCTTACCGCCCCCCTTGAGACCTGCAGCGCCCACAAGGGGGCGTTATCGCCCACTTTGGGAAAGACTGGCTTAGATGAACAATAAACTAGATGTAGGCAATGATATTCTGTATATATAAAGGTAGATACGCCATCCGAGCCTCAAAAACGAACCGCCTAAGAGAGTACAGTATGTACTCTTTTTTTAGGTTAATGTACGCTCATTAGAAATTTTTGTATGTGTGCTGTCGCTGCTTTCGGAACACTTTTTTCGATTGTTTTGTGAGCATATCACGAATCTATACTTTTTACATCATTGGATGTAGGTACAATTTCACTCAAAATCTACATTTATTATTAGAGAATACCTATCAATATTCTAAAAATAACTTTTAATTCAACAAACAGCACTAACTTCGTATTCTGAATAAAAATGTCCGCGGCAAAAGTCTGCCGAACGCGTTAACTGGGCAGAATTTTTGTTCATAATCTCATTTTTTTCGTAATAACTTATGAGGGTTGACCGTAGGTGGCCTGTACAGCTTCACCGATCAATGATTTAATAAAAATCCCGTCGCTTGCTGAAGGGGAATGACATGTAGGTATGTCATAATGATATAGCTTATGATTTTGTAATCTTTCTATGTAACGTTAAGATCGAAATTTAAATGAATAATTGCGTTTTAATATAAAAATAACTATACGTAGATATGTGTCATGGGGCTCGGACATTTTTTGTTGACGTTTCTTCGTGATCGTGCATCTCAGAATGTCAACGACCATTGTTTCAGACTGTAGTATTCTATTGAGAAGTGTCAAGCAAGAAAATAGACATATTCAACAAATGCCTGTTACGTGTAAGTATCCTCTTCATCATCATCTTATTAAACGTCCCCACCGAGGGGCACGAGCCTACCTGTATAGGGTGATAAGGCCTTAGTCGTCCACGCGAGCCCAGTGCGGGTTGAACGACTTCACACACAACCGTCGAATCTCTTCGCAGGCGTGCATGAAGGTTTCCTCGCGATGTTTTCCTTGACCGTAAAAGCGTCAGATAACGTACATATATTTTCGAAAATTCGAAAACACATTGGTACGTGTCTGGATTTGATCCACAGCCCTCCCGGTAGAAAGGCGACAGTCCACACCATTGAGCCACCGACGCTCTCAGTATCCTCTTACAATTAAGTAATTTATTACCTACGTACAGTCCATATTTCTTTTATACGAAAGTTCGTACAGCCTTTAGCCGGAAATAAATTAACAACTCAATTTTACTTGTGGTTATAAATCAAACTTGCATAACAAATATTGTAGCTTGCGTTCGGAAAACAAATTTGATATCTTTTTCCACAAATAGATTTTTTACTTGCGCGTTACAGATTCTGTATTGAATAAAACTCAGTTTCGTGCAGGTGTTTGGAGTTTCAGAAACTTAAAATATTATACTTAGATCCTATGTCACCTGGAATAGTACTTTTTTTTATAAGTGTACAGGACGGTCTGGACGCTCACCTGATAGTAAGTGATACGCCAGACCATGACAGAACGGCATTAAAGGAGACCAACAACTGACAGACAATTATTATCCTCCATCAACGCCGCACTGCGCCCGTCACCCGAGACAACAGATGTTAGGTCTCTTATACCCGGAAATTTCACTAGCTACAGTGCCCTCATCCGAAACCAGAAGTGCATAACACCCTGTTTCACGGATGATATCTGGCACTGGCGTTGGTACCTACCTAGACGACTCAGTATCGAGTCTACCACCTAGTATAGGTTAGTAAAGGGTTAAGAATATTTATTTATTAATTTGTCCGCCAATGACGCCTAACCGATAAAAAACCCCAAGACAGCAGCCACGACCAAATGCTTAGCGTGCCTTCCAGAGTACATAAAGACTTGAAATTATAGTTTTCGGTTACCCATCCTATGACTGACCATTTTGATAGTGGCTTGACTTTAACGATCGCGCTTGCAGCTACGCCATTGAGCTCATGCATGAAATGGCTCGACGATAAATTATTTATTATTATATTTAATTGATTATTTATATTTTTTGTTAACATGAATCCAAAAAAGCATACTTCGTAAAGTTCAGTACAGTGTAGTTTATTAACCCAATAACGACCTACAAGTAGGCGCGCTATGCCATAGAGTCCTCGAGGGGCATACGATAAAAGGCTTACTCGAATCAAACACCAAATAAAGTTTTAGGACTTTCATAAGTTTGTGCAATAGTTTAATTTCATTTTATTAGCTTATTTCTAAATAATGTACCGCACCAAATTGAACTAATGTCAGTTTGTGGAAAAGAATGATGAAAGATAGGATACGTTTCAATATAATAAAAAATTGCACTGTTTGTTTGTTCATACTACTTCACTTTCCTAAGATGGCCCAAAACGACGCTGTCCCTTAAATATTGAATGGAATAATAACTGACATACTTCAAGGTCATCAACTTACATACTTTAAGGTACCATTTATATCATCATCATCATTAGCCTGTAACGTTCCTAGGGTACAGGCTTTCAGCTTAACATAACTATCCAATGAGCGTTCTTGGTTCATTGGTGTGGACTGTTGTCCTCAGATCTCAAGGGCGCAGGTTCAAATCCCTACTACTGTATTTTCGATTTTTTAAAATTATATGTACGTTGATTCGTCGCTCTTACGGTGAAGGAAAACATCGCGGGGAAACCTGCGTCTACGACGAAATTTAAAGGTTGCGCGTGAAGTCGGCTCTTTAAATAACAACCATGACTGACTTAACGTGCCTCCTAAGCACTTTCATAATTTTTAAAACCTGGTATCATAATGTATCTTTCTGATTATATTATGAACCCATTTTTGTGTGCATATTGTTTTGTTATAATAATAAATAACCATAGACATTTACACAGCGCCATCTAGCCCCTAACTAAGCATTAGCCTATAATATAAAAAACGGATAAACATACTTATATATTATAACTTATTTTTAAAATACATACACATTATAACATAGGAAACACCCAGACCAATACTAACAGACATGTTCATTTATACAAATATTTGTACTGCCCGGGTATCGAACGTCTCAACTATTACACCAGAGGGTCGTCAATAATAACATAAGTATGTGAATATGTTATAAACAAAGTCATAGTATTCGACTAGTTACGATCCAATTATTTCCCTCCCGCCTAACCCTTAAAAACATCCACCCCTCAAAGATAATAAGCTACCCTAAATTGGCAAACATATTGTTATAAGATGACAGAAAAAAAATAAAAAAAACATAATGTTAGTTTCATATAATTTGTTGGTCGTTCTTAAAATTACCTATTGACATCTACTTAACATTTCTTTACAAGACCATGTCAATCTTCTGCTAGACTTAGGGCTTATTTCATTATCATCATCAGCTCATTATACGTTCCCACCGCGGGGCACGAGCCTACCCGTAAAGGGTGTATAGGCCTTAGTCGTCCACACGGGCCTAGTGCACCCTCCAGGTCGGAAGGCAACAGTCCACACCAATTAGCCACCGACGTTATAGCGCCGTCTACTAATAGCTCCAAGTTAATCGTCAAGCTTGTATTACGTGTACTAAACAACTGATAAACATACTTATATATTTTATTTGTAATACGTATTGTACATAGAAAACACCCAGAATAATGCAAACAGACATGTTTATACACACAAATGTTTGTAATGTCCGGGGATCGAACCCGATCCCTTGTAGTAGCCAACGTCTCAACCGTTACGCCAAATGGGTCAACGTCCCACTGCAGGGACAGGCTTTCCCACATAACTTAGTGTTGGCCTTCAAACACAAGATATCCAAATATTCCCCAAAAGTTGTTTTATTAATCGTAAAGTAATATTTTCCCTAAAGTATAAGGGTTTGTACCGCCCTTTATTTTTATTCTATAAGTTGGCAAGGGACTCGTGGTGACCGCAATTTTTTAGGCGAATAGGGTAGAAAAAGATTCTAGTGGCAATTGATTTAAGGCACGAGGTATACTGAGTACACATTTAAATAAAAATATGTACTTTTACATTCCGCTGCTTGGCTTAAGACCAACTTTTATCATCATCAGCTCATTAAACGTCCCCACCGAGGGGCACGACCCTCCCCGTATAAGGTGATTAGGCCTTAGTCGTCCACGCGGACCTACTGCTGATTACTCACTTCGCACACCTTTGCATCTCTTCATAGGCGTGCGCAGGTTTCCTCACAATGTTTTCCTTCACCGTAAGAGCGTCGGATAAACGTACATATAATTTCGGAAATTTGAAGAGACATTGGTCCGTGGCGGGATTGGAACCTGATGTTCCCAGGCAACATGCCACACCAAATGGACCTCTGACGCTCTACATAAGGTACTACTATCTTTAACCCACCCTCTCTCTCTCTTCAACCTATTGCAGTCCACTGCTGCACATAGGTCTCCCCCATTTTGCGCCAGACATCCCGGTCCTCCGCCTTTCTCATCCAGCTTCCACCAGCGACCTTTCGCAAGTCGTCGGTCCATCGGGCCGGAGGGCGTCCTACGCTACGCTTGCCAAGACGCGGTCTTCACTCCAGAACTCGTCTGCTCCAACGGCCATTAGTTCTACGACATACGTGACCAGCCCACTGCCACTTCAACTTGCTGATCCGGCGGGCTATGTCGGTAACTTTAGTTTTCTTACGAATAAAATCATTTCTAATCTTATCCCTAAGAGAGACTCCAAGCATAGCTCGCTCCATTGCGCGTTGAGTGACTTTGAACTTGTTAACCAATCCCGCAAACCGCCTCATTATAGCAAAATTCTTCACCATTGAGAAGTAGGATCTTAGTCTAACAGTGAACAGACACGAGTTCTTAAGTTAGTGGCTAAAGATATAAGCAAGAGAATCTAATAGAATAGAATATTTTTTATTGTACAAATTCAAGAACAATTTAGAGTAAAATAAAAATAACTGAGTAAGTATACAAATGATTTTGACGACCCATTTGGTATTGCGGTTGAGAGGTCGGCCGCAACACCAAGGGCTCCGGGTTCGATCCCCGGGCAGTACAAACATTTGTGTGCATGAACAATGCACACAAATGTTTGCACTGTTTGTAATGGTCGGGGTGTTTTCTATGTATAATATGTATGTATTTACAAAAAAATATATATGTATGTTTATCCGTTGTTTAGTACCCGTTATACAACTTAACACTTAACTTGGGGCTAGATGGCGCTGTGTGATTGTCAGTAGATATTTATTATTTAATTTAGGATATTTGCTTTAGGTGTGCACCCAGTATTATATGACCTAAGCGATTGGATTATGGTCGAACGTAATCTTGTTTGATAAGAACATTGCATACAGTTATTCTTTTACAGAATTATTTATTCTATGAGTATATATTATTATAATAGGCATGATGACTGGGTCCTGGAATCGTAAGAGCTATTTTATATTATTACAAATCTGGGTTAAAAATAAGGATGTGCTTACTCTCAGCTTGAAAACTCATATTTTATGAATTTTATGTCTTCACAGTTAGGGGTAGTCCATTTTTAAAGTAGATTAATTGTAATCAAAAGTAAATTTGTAATCAAAAGGATAACATATACAATTTAAAGAAACTTTTGCTATGAAACCGTTTTAATAAACGCATCATTTAATATAGTTGAAGTACAAAATTCATAAACTATGCATACTATCTACTGAGGCGTGACGTCATAACTAGGTAGCCATTTGTATGCAGCGTTTTTGGGAAAGTCCATTAATGTGTTATTAGAATTGGAAAATCTCTGTGAGTTTTAATGTTAACGGAGTAATTATTTTACCAATGTTTCTATTATTATGCGGTCCATCGATATAACAGCAGAAAAAAAAATTGTCATCATCCCTATCATATAGATGTCTATCTTTGAAAATGCTTATCATCATATTCAATGCATATGTGCGTCAGTACATCATCAGCTCATTAAACGTCCCCACCGAGGGGCACGAGCCTACCCGTATAGGGTGATTAGGCCTTAGTCGTTCACGCGGGCCCAGTGCGGATTGGACGACTTCACACACAACCTTCAAATCTCTTCGCAGGCGTGCATGAAGGTTTCCTCACGATGTTTTCCTTCACCGTTAGAGCGTCGGATAACGTACATATATTTTTCGAAAATTCGAAAATACATTGGTACGTGTCGGAATTTGAACCTCAGCCCTCCCGGTAGGAAGGCGACAGTCCACACCACTGAGCCACCGACGCTCTAGTGCGTCAGTACATCTAGACTTAATTTTTGTTAATACATTAACACAATTGTTAATACTACCACAGATAAAAAAACATAAATCGAACCCTGGACTTTTTATAGTAGCCGACTTCACATCCATTACACCATCTGGGTCATCGTTTAAATAAACGTAAGAGGCGATTCATGAGCATCGGTGGCTCATTGGTGAAGACTTTTGTTTCCGATCTACAGGTGCAGTTTGAAATCTCGTCACCGTGCCAAAATGTTTTCGAATTTTCTAAATTATATTACTTTATTCGACGCTCTTACAGTGAAGAAAACATCGTGAGAAACCTGCGTACGCCTGCAAAGAGTTCCAAAGGTTGTGCGTGAAGTCGCCATTCCGCACTGGCTCGCCTGAACGACAAGACCTATACACCCAGGTACGGGGAGGCTCGTGCCCTCGGTGTGGACGTATAATGAGCTGATGACGATGATGAACCCATAAGACCACCCTAGCATCACAGTTCCAAAATCTTATGGCTCCTGGTGATTTTAAGACCGCCAATTAGTAGCTGAGAAAACGTCTTTGCCTAAAGCATGTCTTTTATAAAATCTCGTTTCTTCGGATCACAAATTCTGAATATTAATGTACACGCACGCCAAGAACAGTATTTTTAGCTTAGGCACTATATGAGTATATTTAACATATTGTAGCTACGGGATAACATTAAATATATATCCGGTAAAAATGTGTCACAATAGAAATCCTATTTGGGCGATAGCAAGATTTGATAAAACGCGATTTGTCGCCAAAGCGAAATGACTTCCATCAAATTTATCCTGGAGGTATGAAGAATATTGCATTGGACATGAACGAACGTTGATGTGATACTTTGATTAAATTTTAAATTAATTTATTAATATATTTTAAATTATCAAAATTCTATTTTGCTTATGATATATATTCTGTTACAAGTTAATAAAAGGATTGTACGAATTTGCTTACTACTAGAGCCAGTGGCGTGCACACAGATTATGAGAAGGGTACAAAGTGACACTTATGCGAAAACAATAAATAATTTCCATCTTTGACAAATTAAGTGCTGTTGTTGACAGCAGATAGCATATGGTTTCAAATCTGTAGAAAATTGATAGAGGAAATTGGGCGAATAAATGGGAATCATTTAATATGTTGGCGATTTTCCGGGTTGTCTAGCGCACAGGGTATGCACTGCTTATTTGCATATATGAAGTGCACGCCACTGACTAGAGCGTCGGTGGCTCATTGGAATGGACTGTTGCCTTCCGATCAGGAGGGTGCCGGTACAAATCCTACCACGTAAATACAGTATTTTCGAATTTTCATAATTATATGACTAAGGCTAATCACCGTATACGGGTAGGCTCGTGCCCCTCGGTGGGGACGTTTAATGAGCTGATGATGATGATGATGATGATAATTATATGTACGTTTATGCGACGTACATAAGAAATAGATAAGTAAAGATTTAGATGATAAGGAATGGTAAATGGCTCGACTATCACACATAAGTATTTGTAAGAAAGTTGACGGTGGTTAAGTATTAGTATCCTATGTTATTCAGCCAGGCTCTTATTACTCAGGCCTAAGCTAACTTCACTAGCCGATGTGTGTTGCTTAGGATCCTATATTTCTTAAGAATTTGACCAATTTGGTTAAGTCCTTCTGGGTCGTCCTGCTTCGTGACCCAGGGTATGGTACACGAAGTACCATACCCTCTCAACGTACCTCTTTCTTCTCTTTAAATCATATCTTCATTTGGACCAATTTTTTCTTTAATAAGAATATGCGTAATCCTGTCACGCAATCTTACATAGACTTAGCAAGTTAATTTCTATTCAAATTATTTAAAAAAGCCCAGCCTCAAAACATCCACGCGGCCCGGCAAGTCGCCATTAATTTTCATTGATGCTTATTTATTTATAGAATAATTGTTTCCATATCTAAAAATAAACAGTCTACCATGCCTTTACTTTTAAAATATGGGTTCACTTGAAATAAATTGACTTTATCAATAAAACCTTGCAATCCGAAGCTTGGACTTGGCTTGGACTTTTGGCTTTGGACTCCTTACTATTACTTATAATTACTCATATTATTAGATCATTACATAATACTGAATCAAAGCCAAACCCATTAATTAACGAAATTCATACAGTGTTTATATTATCAAGTTAAATAGTTGATTAAAAATACATTCGGAATGACTCACCTTTCTCCCTGTGATAATCTTCGTCTTTCTTCGCTTCATCTTTATGGGCAGAAGAGGCTGGTATAGCATCTGTCACTGTGTCAGAGTTGGTCGAGACTGCATCAGCGGCTGATGGTGCAGAAGCCAATGCTGTCGTATCTGTTCCAGTCGGTCCATTAACACTAGATCCAGAAGGTCCAGACTCCGGTGCCGTTCCTGAAGCAGTAAATCCTGTAGGATACCCACTCGCCGTTGCTAGTTCATTTGAGGAGGAATCTCCGACAGTTTCTGCTGCTGTAGAGTCTGGCTGAGGAGTTGTGGTCTTGTTCTTTCGCCGTCTCTTCGTCTTTCTAATCTGCGGGAAGAACAAAGTAGGTTCACCTTCTTTGGACTCTGCATCTTGCGGGACTAGAGATATGCGTACATTTTCTTCGGTGTCTTCTAGAGGTGATGAAGTCGTATATCTGGAGGAATATCTTTCAGTCTGCGCATCGGTGTTTTTTGTTGATGTCGATAGAGATCTGGTGGATGGTTTAGCAGTTGTCGTGACTTGTTCATCGTCATCGTCATAAATCATGTACGGTTGGGGATTCTTAAATACTGACATTTTCCCAACTTCCTCATTCTTTTCTTTGCGACCTTTTAGTTTTTTTGGTTTCCTGGTGGTAGTTGTTGTGGATTTTTCAGGGTGCAACTTGTATTTATCGTGGACTGATTCTCTTTCGTCGTATTCATCGTAATCAGCTTCCTTCTTACGGCCCCGGATATCATATTTGTCTTTTTGAATATGAACGTTATTTCTTTCATGTTCTTCTTTATCGATTTCTTCTTCTTTTGCTTTCTCAGATATTTGTCTTTGTTCTTCGGCATGTCTTTCTTTCAGTTCATCAACACTGTCCAAGATACTAGCTTTTCTTGCGTCATTTTCACTTTGGTCTTCTTCTACTGATTGAGGTTTCGGTTTCTCTGTGTTGTCATCCTCGTAATCAACGTCGTCTTCATATTTTTTTGAGTCTCTTGCTGCGGGAGCCTTAAATTGTTCTGGCTTATTTACTTTGATTTCAGGTTTAGTTGGCTCTTCTGATTTATTTTTTTGTTTCCTCTTCACTTTCAGTTTCCTTAGGCGGATCTTCGATTCTTTTCAGTTTATTGTTATTAGATGCCAAAGCGTTTAAAATAATAGTTGTATCAGGATTAGGTGCACCTTTTGTAATGATGTTCACAAGTCCATCAATGTCCGAAATCTCTGAATGTTTTATATCTCTGCTGTTATCCGGTGTTTCAACTGACCTGTTTATGTCAGACCATTCTTTCTTATCATAGTACTCATCACCGTCACTTTCGCCTTGTCCTTTATCGAAATAATCATCGCCCTCTGGTTCTGCTACCGCTCTTAGAATGAAATTCACAGGTGGAGCAAGTCTCTTCTTGGGCTTTTCTTTAGGCACA
This sequence comes from Leucinodes orbonalis, assembly GCA_019425675.1. Classification (NCBI taxonomy): domain Eukaryota; kingdom Metazoa; phylum Arthropoda; class Insecta; order Lepidoptera; family Crambidae; genus Leucinodes; species Leucinodes orbonalis. The sequence continues at coordinate 37,901 of PQWD01002637.1, forward strand.
GATACAAACTCACCTAGTTCTTCGCCTTTTTTGTTTTTAAAAGGCACCCAGTCTGGGTAAAATTCTCCATCTGCCTCACGTTTGGTCACATTTTGTTTTTCACTCACTTTTTCGATACTCAACGCGTCAATTTCTAATAGGAACACTATATAAAACGCGACAGTGATTGGACGATACATGGTGACATAACTTAATGGCTGGGGTCTGGGTTATGCGCCGGCGCAACGCGAACTGAGCTCGACAGTACTACCACTAGTATTTATATTGTTTACAGAATGATTCACTTTGCTATGGATAGCAATTGTGGTGAAAGGTTTGTGTGGATATTCTTGAAAATACTTTTCTAGTAATAACTAGAAACTAAAAAGCAAAAATGTTAATGTTCAAAATTTTCATTTCCTTTGAAGGAAAGTTTAGATGTTAATATCAAAAAATATTAACATAAAATTATTAAATTTATGAACATAAACTTGAATTGTTATTCTAGAAAATGTGATTTATTGTATCATTTACTCATACTAGTATTATGAAAATAAAATATAAATGTACAAAAAGGTACGTGGGAATATAAAAAAAACATGTTAATATTTCAAAATCATTTTTGTGTTCTGTAAATAAATATACCATTATTTACAATGTCATAAAGTTCATTCGAAGCTTATTACAAGAAAATGAAAAGATGGTTGTATCCACATAATTCTTCCACAAATCAAAGCGTCATTGCCGTGAAATATTTTATTCGAACCACAATAACACTCACAGAGATGCGTTCCAAACGTCTCATAGTTACTGACGATGATATTTGTTAATCTATTTGTATTTCATTTTCATAGCATATAAGTAGAAGTTCAGTTTGTACAAGAGTCAGTTTTGGGGCCTGTATTATAATATAATAATAATAACTAAATTACTTAATTAGTTATTATTAATAATAATAACTTGTGTCTATATCTTTAATAATTGATATCATATATTAACTTGGGGCTAGATGGCGCTGTGTGAATGTCAGTGAATATTTATTTATAATTATAACTCAATTTAAGTCAAGAATAACGTTTAGTCACGTTCTAGAATATGGGCCTTAAAAAAATACTGCTGTGAAAAAACCGCGCGCGTTCCGACCGCGTCTCTGTGCGCCAAGGTCGTTTGTCGTAACCGTGTGTCCGATGGACGAGTTGCCCAACGTTGGGCAAAAAACGAGACGACCTCACTCCCGTCTTATTTACTATGATGAGCCGCGACAGCTACAACGAACTGTAGTTTCGTTTCAGATTACGAACCGGTAAGTTATTGTTTTTTGCTGAAATCGATGCACCTTTGCTTGTTTCATATTAGGATATTTGTGTTAAAATCTCATATAAACAAAAAATGAATTCAATGCACAACCACAAAGAAATATCAACCAATAAATTTCCGAGCCCCTGGAGACATACGTTGTCTTTTTGTTATATTTATGACATATTTTTTTCTCGCGATACCATATAATAAATAAATGTTTATTGGCAGTAACAAAAATTAGCTACATTAACAGAATAAGTGTCCCCTTTTAAGCTTCTAATTGCCTGTTTATAAGCAAATTATTACAATAAAAAATAAGCTCACGCCTTGGTCCCAGAGGGGTAGGCAGAGATGATGGAACGCCACTTTGCACGGTCCTGACATACATCCATCAATCTTTTCATACAAGTTCTTTTATTCCTTTTATTTGGGACCCCAGCCTTCTTAAGGACTAGACCAATTTGGTCAAGGTAAGTCCTTATAGTCCTATTATTACTATAATAATAATAAATAAACATTGGATGTTTCCCCGCGGGGTTCAAACCCTCGACCTCCGCCCACTAGACCATGGAGGCAGTGATTACGATATACCGCATGCTAAAATTTGAAAATAATGAGAGCTCTGTAACAAGGTATCTTTATGCGCAGATTATATAAAACTCAAACTTTGTTTAGTTGTGATCCTGAACAAAAGAAACTTTTATTCAAAAACATGATTTGACTCCTAATGTTGACCTTTCAAATTTATTGGAGATTTCAGATAAAGATTATGACACCGATAATATACATTTGATACATTAAACACAGGACTTTCTTTCACTTTAATAATATATCACTCAGCTTATTAAACGTCCCCACCAAGGGGCACGAGCCTACCCGTATAGGGTGATTAGGCCTTAGTCGTCCACGCGGGCCTACTGCGGGTTGGCCGACTTCACGCACAACCTTTGAATCTCTTCGCAGGCGTGCGCAGGTTTCCTCACGATGTTTTCCTTCACCGTAAGAGCGTCGGATAACGTACATATATTATCGAAAATCCGAAAACACATTGGTACGTGGCGGGATTTGAACCTCAGCCCTCCCGGTAGGAGGGCAACAGTCCACACCATTGAGCCACCGACTATGTAGAGATACTACAGGCAAATTCTTAGTTTGGGCTAGATGGCGTTGGGTGAATGTCAGTGGATATTTATCAATTCTCATCCAATGATATTCTGTATAATAAAAGTAGATACGCCATCCGTGCCTCATAAACGAACCGCCGAAGAGAGTACAGTTTGTACTCTTATGTGTATGAGTGCTGTAACTGCATTCGGAACACTTTTTTCGATTGTTTCGTGAGCATATCACGAAGCTTTACTTTTTTACATCACTGTTCTCAGCAGGATATAATGGCAGCTGCCGACAACGCTGTCACCGTAGCTGACTTTTGGTTTACAGACTATACTAACACAGTTTATTTATTGGCCACTCATGCACTATTATTATTATTATTTGGGTTTTGAGGGCTATTCAGAAAATAACAGTATTCAACTCCTTGATTCGCTCTGGTCTAGAGTATTGTAGTGTAGTTTGGACTCCATACTATGAAATCCATAGACGCCGTTTGGAGTCTGTACAGAAATGGTTTCTTTGGCACGTGTCCTTCCAGAGTATGATGGCCAAAAGGCTTCCTACATACAAATCGCGGCTGGATTTCTTTAAACTTCGGAGTTTAGAGAGTCGTAGAATCGTATCAGAAAACCTATTTTTGTACAATATTATCAATGGGCGCATTGATTGTGCTAGTCTGCTTCAACAAATAAATTATAATGTCCCTTTTAAACGCGCTCGTAATTATAGATACCTCGCTTATAAACCTAAAAATTTTAGGACTAACTTGGGTCACTTTTCAACCATTAATAGGATTCAGAAACAATTCAGTCAATTATCACGCTTGCATAGCCATAAACTCGATTTGTCATATTCACAGCGCAAGTTTAAATCTACTTTGCTGGCACTAGCTGCCAGTAACAAGTAGAATAATGTAAATGTATACGTATATTTTAAATTAAACGATTTTAGGCGTTCTGTCTGTCGACTCATTATTTTGTGTGCATGCCGTGGCAGCCTTTAACTAAGGCAACACTACAATGATGTATTTATAGATATAAGTTTATAATTGTATGGTGTTTGTTTTGTTGGTTGTCCTTAATAAATAAATAAATATTCAGGCTTACACAGACCTGTAGTCACTTCGACCCAGAAGATCTTTTGTGACTCGCTCCTCTCTTAGAGTTCATCTAAAAGTTGGGCACTTTTTAGGAAGTTTAGGATCCTGCCCTTAATAGATTTGATAGATAATAATTACCCAAGTGGATGTTTCGCTTCCATTGTAGAGGACCACAATTGCAGAATAGGTGCATAGGTGCCTCTCTCTCTTCGCGGCAGAATCTGCAAGTTTCCGAGTCACTTAGCTTAATTTTGTGAAGGTGACTTTTAGCTTGCAGTGTCCTGTCAGTGCCCTTACAAGGACCCTGACCTTGGGTTTACTGAGCTGTAGCAGTTCAGAGGTTCGCTTCTTCGAATAGGCTTTGATAAGCGCTTTTGAGTGAGCAAACGAGTGATTTGTCCAAACATATTTTTAACAGATAGTGACTGACGTCATGAGCAAAACTAACATGAATATTTCTCAAAACCTTGCAAGTTCTCGTTAAGGAATATTGTCATTCTAAGATGTCGCGTTGACACAAGACCGTGCATAATGCATAATCTGCATCCAATCCGATCACGTTTCACAAATTAATAAGCCATAAATATACGCCATTTTGTTTTGTCGCAATTGTAAATAGAACCAGAGAAGACCTTGTGGGGCAATCGGTGTTATTTGTTTCATTAATTGTTTGCGCTTTCTTTTGACCTTACTGGTAATGTAGTGGGGAATCAAATCGACTGTTAATTAGCTGTTTTCCTTTGTCAAAAACTTATTACCTGCCTCATTACTAACGAGAAGCAGTGTTGCCACCTTAGGTTTTGAAATGGCGCTTTTTGAGAGGTCAAAAAGGGCCAGATAGATCTAGATGGAACTTTTAAAGATAAATTGAAATACACATGTCATAATGCCGGTTTTTAGAGCGTCTAAAAAACATGTGAGCTAAAAACAAGATTAATTTGACATAAGAAATAAATAATAATAATATAGTATTTAGTACATATTATATAGTATATAAATTTCACCAAAATTCTATTGTGTCTGTTGAATATATGCAACAACGGCGGCTAAAGGGTTAACCACCAGGAAATCCATATAAATATTTTTGAGTTTATTAATACAAATAAAAACAAACCAACAATTCCATGCAGCAACGTAGATTTTCAGTGACATTTTCTTAATAGCATCGCTTAGGATAAGTAAACTCATCAACTGCTGCGAATTATCTCCGATTAGAAAAATCTTGTTTCTAACATGGATTCATTTAAGTGATTTGTTGTTGCAATCTTTAAAGAAATACTAGGGGCTTATAAGTTTTCTATATTAAAGACGAAATTCTTTGAGCAATGCGTCCTACCCGCAGCTGAGACATGGACACTGACTGCGGGATTGGTTCACAAGTTCAAAGTCACTCAACGGGCAATGAAGCGAGCTTAGCTCGGGGTCTCTCTTAGGGATAAGATCAGAAATTATTAATCCGTAAAAGAACTAAAGTTACCGACATAGCCCGCCGGATCAGCAAGTTGAAGTAGCAGTGGGCTGGTCACGTATGTCGCAGAACCGATGGCTGTTGGCGCAGACGAGTACTGGAGTGGAGACCGCGTCTTGGCAAGCGTAGCGTAAGACACCCTCCGGCCCGATGGACCGACAACTTGGTCGCTGGTGGAGGCTGGATGAGAAAAGCGGAGGACTGGGATATCTAGCACAAAATGGGGGAGACCTATGACCAGCAGTGGACTGCGATAAGTTGAAGAGAAAGGAAATATAATTTCTTACTGTGAAGGAGAAAACAAGGAGAATGGCCTACGCGGTCTACGCTTTTTAGGGTTCCCTAGCCAAATGGCAAAAAACGGAACACGTATAGATTTTTTTTCAACGTACCCCCAAGTATATAGTTTCAAAGTGTAGAGCTTATGAAATGATATAGAGGTTTCTAATATATTTTTTTTATAAATGTTATAGTTTGCGCGAGAGACACTCCAAAGTTGAAAAAATTGTGTCCCCCTCCCTCTATACTCTAAACTATGGGGTTGATAAAATAAAAAAATATATATGATGTACATTACTATAAAATCTAATAACGAAATTTGGTTTGAACGATTTTTGGTGTGTGTTTTTTTATACGTCATAAACGGTGAACCACTATTTTCTCATATTAAAGCTGTAGTAGGTGCCTAAGTAAATAAAAATAGTTTATTCTGTGTTACTTGCTGCTGCGGAACCCTACACAGGCGAGTCCGACTCGCGCTAGGCTATTTTTTATATTACTTAGACGCCACTCGAGAAACTTAATGCACCATTGACCATCGGTTCAACGCACCTTGTGCCCTGCTACTTAAATTTACCTGCCCCTCAGGCTTTTTCAGTGACGCTAGTTCTCCTATGGATATCCTCATCATCATCAGCTCATTAAGTATACTTCCCCAACACGGGGCACGAGCCTACCCGTATAGTATATAGGCCTAAGTCGACCACGCAGGCCCAGTGCGATTGGTCGATTTCACGCGCGACATTTAAAATGTTTCGTAGACGCCTACGCGCAGGTTTCCTCACGATGTTTTCCTTCACCGTAAGAGCGTCGGATAACGTTCATATATCTTCGAAAATTCGAAAACACATTGGTACGTGTTGGGATTTGAACCTCGACCCTCCCGGTAGGAAGGCGACAGTCCACACCGTTGAGCCACCGACGCTCTAGTGTTTGTGTAATTTAAAATTACTATTTTTTTTATTTTGGATGTAGTGAAGTTTGTCTGATACAAATAAATGAGTTATCTATCTATCATTGTTTGCTTATTTATGATGTAAACATGTTCTATCTTTTCCTTAAGTTTTATCACAATACCAAAGATTCCTTATTAGTTTCGGATGGACCGTGTCATTTAGTCTTCACGGATGAACGGAGGAAAAAACAACTGTTAGTTTGACTTTAGTCGCCCCGGAATTTTGTTTGCTCTTTTTGAAACATAATTGATTCTTTCGAAATGATTACGCCCAATTTATTAGATTGAAATAAAAATTAATTATTTTCCATTACATTGGATACGGTTCCTTATTATTTTTGGGTTTTAACGTTAAGACGTTTTTTTAAATGACGTAGTTTATTACCGCGTCGTCAGCGCAATGTTAATTTCAAAATTAAATACTATTTTTTTTTCATAAATTATACAAAACTGGAATGGCTGAGGAAAGCGGAGGACCGGGATATCTGGCGCAAAATGGGGGAGACCGATGTCCAGCAGTGGACTGCGATAGGTTGAATAGGATATAGGATATATACAAAAAAATCAAGATATAGTTTATCATTATAATGGTTCTGGTGGTTTGTGAATCGAGGAATTATTGCGCCCTCCAGATCTGAAGGCAATAATCCACACCATCAAGCCACCGAACGCTCCCTGCAATACTGCATTACTAATTATTAGGTTTAACACTTACGAGCAAGCTTATCATTTTATACGAACAAGAAACTAAACCTAAGGTTGTAAAATATAGACCGAATCTAGCACAAACTGTTTAATTGTCTAGATTGATTTTTTTTTTGTTCAAAACTAGCACGTGCAATTCGTTGCGCCGAACGCTTTTATACTACTGCAATCAATTGAATATCAATTTATTCTCAGAAAATGCTTAAGAAAGGCAAAATGTAGAGGCTCCTTTTGTTTAAGACCAACACATCAACAGATTCTTTCTTACGCCTGACAAGACGTGGTCTCTCCTCCAGAACTTTTTTGTTCTATCAGCCATTTATTGGACTCCATAAGTGACCAGCGCATTACCTCTTCGACTTATTGATTAGGTCGCTGGTAGACTTAGTCGTCTAGGACGCCCTCCGGCCCGATGGACCGACGACTTGCGGAAGGTCGCTGGTGGGAGCTGGATGAGAAAAGCGGAGGACCGGATATCTGGCGCAAAATGGGGGAGACCTATGTCCAGCAGTGGACTGCGATAGGTTGAAGAGAGAGAGAGACTTAGTCGTCGCAAGAAGAAACTAGTTTTTATAACTGTTTTCCATTCCGCGAAGGTAGAATTTTTTTAGAACCAAAATAGTCCTACTCGCAAATAGACTTGGTCATCGGCATGGTGAAACTAAATTTTATAACCTTTTTACATTCCACGAACTATATTCACTTCCGCGGACGATCATGAAACAACATGTCTGTTTGTATTGGTCTGGGTGATTGCTATGTACAATATGTATGTATTTACAAAAAAAATATGAAAGAAAGAAAGAAAAAACATTTATTTCACCACAAAATTGTACAATGACATAACAAGGACAATACAACAAAACAATTCAAAAAGAGAAATTTGAAAAAAAAAGTAAGAACATATGACATCAATTAAAATTTTGTGGTCAAAAGGGCCCTGTCTCAGCTTATGCTGCCGTGTCTGTGCGGTTATATAATATTAAACAGAAGTGGACAGACACGGCAGCTGTTATTCTGCCAGAGCCCTATAAAAATATGTAGGGCTCTGGCAGAATGGCACGGGTAAATATTTATCCGTGTTTAGTACCCATATTTGGGTAATGCTTAGTTTGGGGCTTAATAGCGCTGTGTGAATGTCAGAGATATTTTTTAAAAATGTATATTGCAGACAATGTATTTAAATTTTGAACACATATTCACTTATAGCTTTACAAAATACACGTGTCTCAATAAACAAAGATTTATTAATCACAAATGTATGTATTACACCAGGGGATTTCAGTATAATAAGATTCAGTAAAAGGTTCCCTCTCAACATACAATATGTATGCTTGAATATATTTTAATACAGGATATTAAGGGGATGTATATGTATCCTTTGCTACATATTGTTAAAAAATAGATCGTTTTATCTTAAATACAATGTTAATAATGTTTAACGGGTTAATTGTTACACAATTAATGTTTCTAGGCAGGCATGATCCATCCTAGGCCGCATCATCACTTACCATCAGGTGAGATGGCGGTCAAACATCTGCCTATAAATGATTAAAAAAAAAATGGATTAATAAGCTATAATACAACAGTAACTTTTAATATCCCGGTGGCATTTATTTGAATATCATTAGCTTTAAACATTCCACTGCATGAACCAGGCCTTGCTTTATTTATTTTTTTACAAAAAAATTAAGTACGTTTGGCTGCTATCTCACCTGATGGAAAGTGACTATGCAGCCTACGGTGTATCACGCAAACTTAAATAATGCCTATTTACTCTTGACATGAAAACCCCTAACTTGTATATATCGGTAAACACATACTCAGGAAGGTCATTCCACTGCCTTGCAGTTCGGACATTGAAGGAAGAACCGAACTTTTTTGTGGGAAAAAATATCGACACCAAAGGGATGGAATTCCTCCCTACGATAAGTTGTCCGTTAGGAAATGGCCTTTCCGCATAGTAGAGCAATGGGGAAATTGAGCCGTGGCCCACAATGCACCCACAACACATCAAATCCCTAGCAATAAAAAGGGTTCTCTCTCTCTTTAACCTATTGCAGTCCACTGCTGGACATAGGTCTCCCCCATTTTGCGCCAGACATCCCGGTCCTCCGCTTTTCTCATCCAGCTTCCATCAGCGTAAAAAGGGTTACTGAAACCAAATTAATTGTAAATAAATCATTGCACCAGATGGAGATAGATTGTTTCAAAACGAATTTGAATAAAAACTTCTTTAGAGTTTTTGTTAATTAATTATTTTGAAATAAGCATCTTTCGCAGAATGGAAATCCTTGTAACTTGATTATCGCTTGGTTTTAACTTTATAAGCTTGCTTTTTGAATTAACAAACGAATTAACATTAAATACTTCACCATTAGTTCCACTGTAGGGACAGGCCTTCTCGCTGGCCCAATATGAGTTGATGAAACTACTTCCGGCCTAAGAAAGTAGTTGGGTCCTAAATCCGTGCCTTGCGAAACACGAAGGGACCCGAGAAAACTCTTTCGGTCACTTATGCGAGATAATTGCAGTATTTTTGTTCTTCTTGTGCTTTATGTGGGCTTAGTGTTAATTGTTAATCTAGGCCTCGTGGTATTAAATACTTATTATCCCGCAGAAAAAGGGAGTGAATGTGTTTATACAGAAAAGCTTAATCCATACCCAATTTTATAAAAAAAAATTTTAGTCACGTTTTGTAACAGCTTGGACAATAATTCTACTACAAATCAAGGTTTTCTTAAGTATCACGCCATAGAATCTGTTATTTTCATCTTAGCACACACATTCAGACTGTAAATATTATGAATGGAGACACGACAAAACACTTTAACGGTGACTGGGCCCTTGTCATTGTAATACAATACTTCAAGGTTGAATTCTTATGGATGTGTGGAGAGCTGAAATTGGTGATATATAAAACTTTTTATAAGGTTAAAGAATTTGTTTATGTTACAAAGTGTACAGGACGCTCACCTGATGGTAAGTGATTCGCCTGACCATGACAGAGCGGCATTGATTGAGACCCACAACTGATAAACAGTGATTATGATACTGATCCTCAAGACAACAGATGTTAGGTCTCTTATACTCGGTAATTTTAAATTTTAACAATGTGCATAACCCGAACCTCAATATTGCATAACACTTTTATTTACACGACTCAGTACCTTAAATATTCAAATATCTGAGTCGTCTAGGTAGGTACCACCGCAGTGCCAGATATCGTCCCGTGAAACAGGAGTGTTATGCGTGAAACAGGTGTGTTTCGGTATTAGGGCACTGTAGCTAGAGAAATTACCGGGTATAAGAGACCTAACCTAACCCTAACATCTGTTGCCTCGGGTGTAGGGTGCGGTGCGGCGTTGATGGAGGATAATAACTGTCTATCAGTTGTTGGTCTCCTTTAATGCCGCTCTGTCATGGTCGGGCGTATCACTTACCATCAGGTGAGCGTCCAGACCGTCCTGTACACTTATAACATTAAAAAATATGTAGATATTTCCACCTACCTGGAAAATATTATGCTTGGTGTAATAGCCGTCGACATCTTAACCATTACAGTATGGGCCGTCAAAACATATCAAAACACATGTTCGAAAAGTTGTCGTCCATTTTGCTAAGGTTTGAAATTTAATTGAAATGCAGTGTACAATTTGGCTCTAATGTAATTACATTAGAGTGTAGTCGCTTATTATGAAACTTGTTGAAAACTCCAAATAGCGCAACTATCTACAAATAGCGTGGCACATAATCAAAATTTAATGAGAATACAAGATGGAGTATATTTTGAAACTTGCAAATTATTTGACTCGGGTTTTCTATTAGGGATTAGTGTTGTTCATATTCATACGACGCGGGACGGAAAAAGTGCAACCTTCTTTTGGTGCAACGAATAAGAAATTTCAAAAAAGTAAAGACTGAATTGAAAAAAATCATTTTTTGAGTTTAAGTGAACTATTAGCCAAAGGCCATGTTATGTATGAACTATGTCTACAGAAGTTGATTCAGGATTCAAGGAAGTGGAGAGAAAACATATAACGTACGAATAATACACCTGGCGAACAGTGATAAAACAATGAGCCTATATTTTTTATCTTAACCATAATTAATCTTATTCGTATAAACCCCGCGGGGAAACATCACTTTGTGAGTTATTTTATAGTTTGGTTAGGACATTGCAGGCTAAATCACCTGATTGTCCAAAAAGAAAGATGATTTCGTACTTTGGAACGCCCTCCAGTTACAGTTTTCAAAACATACGAGTAAGTTACAAAATATTTGTTTAAGATATATTTTCACTTAATAAACAGGGACATTTAGAAATGAAGTCACATCACTAGGAGCTCATACTTTGCTGAATACTACTTTAATTCTTATTCTGTAAACTATGTACAGTCGACGACGTGGGTCGATGTACGTTTTCACCTTTATCATAAGGAAACAAAGCTTATTCTTGAATGGCATTAGAATTTGCTTTTGTACCTTGTTTCATTATCATGTCACTAATTTAATATTGGACCGTGCAACCGTGAAAATAATCTTGAACCTTGCAACGAGAAACAAAAGGTGTAAATATGGGTGAGGAAGTTATTACTGCATGTTTTAGGTAAGGTTAGGTTAGCTTAAGTGAATAAAATAAAATATTATTTATTTCATTTAATTATCATATGTCCACATATATGTATTACAGCCTAATTATGTCCACTGCTGAATGAACGCCTACCGTAATGATTTCCACGCGGGCCGATCCCTAGCAGTTGACATCCATCGGCCACCCACCACCTTAACCAGGTAATCCCAGCTTCCCGTTACGTGGACGCCACTCGAGAACCTTTCCGCCCCATCGGCTATCGGTTCTACGCATTATGTGCCCTGCCCACTGCCACTTCAACTTGCTTATACTCTGGGCTATGTCGGTCACTCTAGTTCTCCTACGGAACGGAAGTAAAATATCCTCGTTTCGGATTTTATCGCGTAGAGAGACACCTAACATAGCCCTCTCAACAGCACGCTGAGCAACCTTGAGTCTATTCAAGAGGCCCTTGTGAACGACCACGTTTCGCTTCCGTATGTCATAACTGGCAACACATTTAATTTAAAAACATAAAAATACTGTATACGATCATATAAATCATTTTTTTGTAACTAGGTAAACCTCTGGTGAACCGACTACTCGTGTAGGCAAACCCATGAATAAAATAGTAAAAAATCAAGGAAGTTAGATATCAATTATCCCTATTCTATTTGATGACCTATTCGGTGTTGGTTGAGCCATCGGCTTCTACACTAAGGCCTTTATTCAAGTTCAAGCGTTGATCTTTACTTAAATAGAGTGAGAAAGGGATTGCGCTCTATACGATAAATAGTGCCATTTTTTTCTAACTCAACGTAAAGATCAGAGTTGAGTCTCGTTCTAGAATACGGGCCTAAGTTTTCGATTCTAATATTTGTGTGTATGAACATGTCTGTTTGTATTGGTCTTGGTATTGTTTTTGTTTGCATTTGCAAAAAAAGTATATAATATCTTTATCCGTTGTTTAGTATCTAAATTACAGGCTAATGCTTAGTTTGGGGCTGTGTGAATGGCAGTGGATATTTTTGATTACATTATTATTATTCATCATCATCAGCTCATTATACGTCCCCACAAAGGAGCAGGGGCCTTAGGCCTTTGTCGTCCACGTGGGCCCAGTGCAGATTGGACAACTTCACGCACAACCCTTGACTTTTTTCGTGCACGCAGGTTTCCTCGCGATGTTTTCCTTCACCGTAAAAGTGTCGGATAAACGTATATATAATTACGATATTTCATTACCTCGCAGGATTTTAACCTGCACCCTCCAGATTGGGAGGCAACAGTCCACACCATTGAGCCACCGACGCTCTTCTGCATCGTATAGATACAACAACAAATTATACGTTGCGGACCAATTAAAATACTTGCATATTTTATTTGATAATGAAATTTACGTAATTTATGCAAGGAATATCTTTAAGAACGTAACTTTATTAAATTAACCTACGCTTAGTTAGCTTTGTGGAATTGGGATATGTTTTGATAAAGAAACATTTATTTAATAAAAGTGAAGTAAATTCAACTCATCTAAAAAAAAATATGTTTGAATTTTTGACCCCTCATGTATGCATTTAAGTGATTAACATCCGTATTTTTATTTTTATGTATTTTTATATTTTTACACTTTTATTTCCCCGTTTGTGACAATGGGTTTACGGAAATAGGGATTAGTAGGTGGATAATTTAACTGCTTTAATTAAGGAAAAACATCATCATAAGCTCATTGAACGTCCCCACCGAGGGGCACCAACCTACCCGTATAGGGTGTATAAGCCTTAGTCGTCCACGCGGGCCCGGTGCGGAAGTCGTCCAATCCGCACTGCGCCCGCGTGGACGACTAAGGACTATACCCTTCATAGGTAAGCTCGTACCCCTCGGTGAAGACGTATAATTACCTGATGATGATCAGAACAACTGTTTCTTTAAATCTTTATTTAATTTAAATCGTCGCTCAACGATTAGACGAGACATAACGATGTCTCAACTATTTATACACACCAATTTTAATTAAATTTAGCTTTATACAACACGATATAAAGCTCTCCACGAAAGTGGCTGTATACATGGCTATTATTTTGCCTAATCTCACGTACGCCTCAGAAACTTGGTCTCCCTACCGCAAGCATATCCGTTCATTGGATAGATTCCATCTTAAATGCCTACGCGACATCATGAACATTCGATGGTCGGACCATGTCCGAAATACAGAAGTTCTAAGGAGGGCTAATGTTGGTGGAATCGAGGCTTATTTGATGCGACGGCAGCTGCGGTGGGCGGGGCACGTCTCCCGCATGTGTGATAGTAGGATCGCAAAGCGCATTTTTTACTCTGAGCTGCAGGATGGTAAACGGAAACGTGGAGGCCAATTCCTGCGCTACAAAGATGTGCTTAAAAGACACATGAAACGGTGTAGTCTCGATCCATCGCAGTGGGAGACAATGGCAGCAGATCGGCTACTTTGGAGGCGTACGGTGAACACCAAGGTGTTTGACTTTGAAAAGAAGCGTAGAGCAGAGCTCGATGCTAAGCGAGACGAGCTCAAGGCCCGACCACCTGCGGCCATCCATTATAATTATGTTGGAGGCGTGCTGACTTGCAGTACTTGTGGGCGCACATTTACTGCAAAAATTGGCTATATCAGTCATCTGCGAGCTCATCAACGCAGCAATAACTAGGTGCCAGTCGCCGTGGCCGGAATCGGTCTGGAAGAAGCTATACAACTTATACATTTTATTTGCTAATTTTGACAATGACTAAAAACAACAAAGCAATAACTAAATCAACAGCTGTTCTGCAACCGACTTCAATATAGTTATCATCGCAGGAGATGTGTACCTTTTGAGAAAATTACATTTAAACGTGACTTCAAGACAAATAGGTCGCGCTCAATAAATCGACTTAGTTTGGTCCTTTGCAAGGTGACTGGCCTTCTTTAACAAACAACTCGGTTGATCTTTTAATAGCAGCGTGAAGTATTTTTGTGCTGAGGGCATGTTATGATGTTGGCTCCGGCGACGGCTACATCAGGCCAAACCACTGAAGCGCTTTTTTTTCAAAGCATCAAAATTCATATTATTAGTTCAGTATTTCAATTGTTTTTTATCGTATTTTTGTATATTTTTTGACGTTGATAAGTGCTTTTTGTTAGCCTAATTTGAAATAAATGGATTTGACTTTGACTTTGTTACTATGTTTTTAGAATAGTAAAGTTATTCGGGAATCAAACTATTCGGATATTCAGAGAACATCAATTTCTCCCTGTTGTATGTCAATATTTATATCCTTAAAGTTAGACGCAGTGGATTTTTTATATAACAAGCCAAATAACGTTCCAAAGTGGGAATTAAATACAGTCATAAAAAGATCTCATTGTACGATTCGTTCACATGGGGGTAAGTATAACACCTGCACATGAGAGTAGTGTTTCACGCTACGCTACGCTTGTCGAGACGCGGTCAGAACTCGTTTACTCCAACGGCTATCGGTTCTGCGACATACGTTACCAGCCCACTGCCATTTCAAATTGATGATCCGGCGGGCTATGTTAACTTTAGTTCTCTTACGCATTAAATCTTTTCATTCATTAAATCATTAAATCATTTCTGATCGTATCCCTAAGAGAGACTCCAAGCATAGCTCGCTCCATTGCGCATTGAGTGACTTTGAACTTGTGAACCTATCCCGCAGTCAGTGTCCGTGTCTCAGCTGCGTATGTTATCACGGGTAGGACGAATTGCTCAAAGACTTTCGTCTTTAAGCATTGCGGAATAGTAACTGATAATTTGATAGGTACTAAATAACGACAAAGATACGACTAAGCGTCGGTGGATCACTTGTGTAGACTGTTGCCTTCCGTGCTAGAGAGCTTCGTATTCACGGGATGATATCTGACACTGCAATCAATACTTGCCTAAACGAGTCAGTATAGAATCAACCACCCAGTAAAACCTACGCGAACTGTCTTCCTACACATACTTCTGCGCATTTTATCTCCAAAGTAAATGAATTTCTGATAAAATCACGTACAGTGCAGCATTATTTTTCCAACATAACCAAATGATTTCCAAATTCCACGTTCATTTATACAAACATCATTAAAAGTTACCGGCACAAATATCCTGTTTATGTTCCCTCACTCATAGAGGGCTTATGGAGCCCTAATTTTGTATAGAAACATGTTTACCGACGTAATAAAAAGTCTCGTATGTGAACGTGAAATCATTATGTGAGATTTGGTAGGCGAACTCAAAACAATAATGAGGTACTCAATGCGGCTTGGCGCGAGACACAATTCCAATAAGAGCCGCCAACAATTTTTATTGCACTTACACAATGATGTAAAAAGTATGGATTCGTGATATGCTCACAAAGCAATTGAAAAAAATGTTCCGAATGCAGCGACAGCAAACATACACATATTTCGAATGAGTGTATATTTACCTAAACAATAGCCAACAAACTGTATTCTCTTTGGCGATTCGTTTTTGAGGCACGGGTGGCGTATCTACCTTTAAATATACAGAATATCATTGCACTTACACAAGACAATCCAATACATCATTAAAAGACTGTCCAAACCCAATGATATTCTGTTTATATAAGGTAGATACGCCATCCGTACCTCAAAAACGAACCGCCGAAAAAAATACACTTTGTACTCTTTTGTTTAGGTAAATGTGTTCGAAATTCGAAATATATGTATGTGTGCTGTCGCTGCATTCGGAACACTTTTTTCGTTTGTTTTGTGAGCGTATCACGAATCCACACTTTTTTACATCATTGTCCAAACCGAAGATTTAACAGAGACTCTGAGTTTGTTCTCTCCTGATGCTGACTCAGCCCAATGGGTGAAGAACTTGGATATTCGCTTGTAGTTATAACAGTTAATTAACATCAGCCCATTAAACGTCCCCACCGAGGGGCATGAGCCTACCCGTAAAGTTGTTTAGGCCTCCACTCAGGCCCAGTGCAGATTGGCTGAGTTCACGCTTAAACTTTGAATCGCTTCGCGAGCGAGTGAAGGTTTTCCCAGGATGTTTTCTTTCACCGTAATAGCGTCGGATAACGTACATATAAATTCGAAAATACATTGGCAGGTAGTGAGATTTTAACCTGCGTCCTAATTCTAATCTAGAATTAGAAGGCTACAGTTCACACTAATGTGCCCCCGACGCTTGATGTCTGTAAAAATATTAAATATTGTTGTACAGAAGAAATATAAAGCAAATTGTTCAAAAATCTTCTGTACAGTGTGTATTTCCAGTGAAACAATAACAGCGTTTGCGACGCACTATGGCCGAGTGCATCACAATAGCACGGATGGGCAAAGTTTTATTTTGCACAGACAGGCGAAGTGTTGCCAACGTCAAGACTAGTTTGCGTTACAGGAGAATCGAAGCTGGATGTAACTCTGACCTATTTATGCTACCATAACATTTATTTCTAGCAAGAGTGTCGGTGGCACAATGGCGTGGACTGTTGCCTTCCAATCAGGGGGCCGCAGGTTCAATGTATCTTCGAAAACCGAAGTCATCACCGAAGGGTACGAGCCTACTGCTACAGGGTGTATAAGCCTAAGTACGCACGTGGGCCCAGTGCGGTTTGACCGACTTCACTCACGACCTTTGCATCTTTTTGCAAGCGTGTGCAGGTTTTCATGTTTTTCTTTACAGTAAGAGCGTCTGATAACTATGAAATAAAACAAAAAAATAAATACCCACAGACATTTACACAGCGACATCTAGGTCCAAGTTAAGCGTGAAGCTTGTATTACGAGTACTATACAACTGATTAACATACATTTATATCATCATCATCAGCTCATTAAACGTCCCCACCGAGGGGCACGAGCCTACCCGTATAGGGTAATTAGGCCTTAGTCGTCCACGCGGGGCCCACTGCGGATTGGACGACTTCACACATAACCTTCGAATCTCTTCGCAGGCGTGCATGAAGGTTTCCTCACGATGTTTTTTCTTCACCGTAAGAGCGTCGGATAACGTACATATATTTTCGAAAATTCGGAAACACATTGGTCCGTATCGGGTTTTGAACCTCAGCCCTCCTGGTAGGATGGCGACAGTCCACACCATTGAGCCACCGGAGCTCAATACGTACATTTATATATTTTTTCATAATATATACATAGAAAATACTCAGATCCATACACACAAACGTGTTCATGCACAGAAGGGATCGAATCCCTTGGTGTAGGAGCCGACGTCTGAACCAATTACACCACATGAGTCGTCAAATTATAGACGACAACAGATTCAAAGTTTATTTTGTGTACTAACAAATACGTATATATATATGTAATCGCAAGTAAAGGTGACACTGGTATTTTCAGGCAGATGCATTTTCAAACTGAAAACTAAATGAGATCGAAGCCGGGGCCTCACCGTAATGGCCGCTTTCTCAACCATTGAACCACATGGGTCGTTACACCATACGTTTTCTAAGACAAAAGCTGAGGAAAATTTTAGTGAAATTTTGTGTAGGTTAGATTATATTTTTATTATCTTTAATATTTTATCCTCGTATCTACGCAACAGCGGATCCCCCGCTGACTTTTATATTAAAGCCGCGAGAAAGGAAATGACGTACTACTTATATATCAAAATAGAAGTGTTTAAATATTTGGGGACTAGTAAATAATATTTCTATGAAATTATATTAGTTTAAGAGCGTCGGTGGCTGATTGGTGTTGCCTTCCGATATGACGAGTGCATGTTCAAATCCCGCCACGTACCAATGACTTTTGGAAATTTCGAAATTCTATATACGTTTATGTTCTTACGGTGAAGGAAAACATCGTGAGGAAACCTGCGCACGCCTACGGAAAGATTCAAAGGTTGTGTGTGATGTCGGCTAATCCAGAATGGGCCCGTGTGGATGACTAAGGCCAATATACCCTTTACGAGTAGGCTCGTGCCCATCGGTGTGGCTATGTATGATCTATGTGAAGAAATATACTGCCCTTAGCACAGCTTGATGGCGTAGCAACATATTGGGTTGTCGATCGTCGAAGTTAACCCTTTGAACGCAAGTAATTCAGACACAATAAAAAAACTATAATTTCTGACGCCTGTAGGTGTCATTGGCCTTCAAAGGGTTAAGCAACTATCACAATGGGCTATTATTGGATGGGTGGTCGATTATCATCTCGAATCACTCTATGTTCTGAAAAGCACGCTTAGCCATTAGTCTAGGCTAATATTTAGCATGGAAGTTGTGCATTTGGCATTCGTGGTATGGTATGGATTGATCTCACCATAGCTATGCAGGAAGTTTTGCATTTCATGCAATAAAACTTTATATGCTAACGATTTTTCGATATTTTAAGTGAACGATTCGCGTCACCTGGTGGTAAGTGCACATACGCCTGACATCACAGAAACAGTGTTGAAGGAAATTTATAACTATAAGTCATTATTTATATATAAATTTTATTTGTTTTCCTATTTTTCTTGCCCACTTACTTATTTTCGTCTTCTTTATCCTAAGGTTTCCTGGAAGAGATCGCTTGTAGCGATAAGGCCGCCTTTGCCCACTGTATTGGTTTTTATGTTTTTGTGTTTATATTTAATTCATTGTGAGCAATAAAGAGTCTATCTATTTTCCGTCAACACTGCGCCGACACAATAGATGTTAAGTCTTTTATACCCGGTAATTTCACTAGCTACAGTGCCGTCATCCCGAAACACAACAGTGCATAACATTTCTATTTCACGGGACGATATCTGGCACTGCGGTGGTCGCCTCGACGATTCAATATCGAGTCTACCGCCGAGTAGTCAAATTATAAATGCACTGCGGTGGTACCTAACCTAACCTAACCTAGACGACACAGTACCGAGTCTACCACCTGGTAGTCTAAGTATAAATGTATGTGTACGTAATATTTGCAACGAATCGCGTATCAAACAATGATATTCTGTATAAAGGTAGATACGCCATCCGTGCCGAACACGAACCGCCGAAGAGAGTACAGTTTGTGCTCTTTTGTTAAGGTAAATATAATAATAATAAAATGTATTTATTGCTTCTTCACAAGTAACAATTTCAACATGTGGTCCTTATTAGCTACTTACAATACACAATTTATTTTTGTAACTTTATTGTGAAGCAATTATACAATACGCTCATTCGTATGTGTATGTGTGCTGTCACTGCATTCGAAACACTTTTTTGGTGAGCATATCACGAATCTATACTTTTTACATCATTGGTATTAACAATAACAATTAAACAGCCAATAACTACGAAAGTTATGCTAACTACCACCGATGCGGCGTCACGGGCTTGATTACTAAGCAGTTGTTAAGGTAATTTAATTTGTGATTTTACATCAATAGGTTGCGTGGGGTGGCTTTAACGTTTCTAACAATATCGTCATATTGCAAGTTGTTTATTACATACTGTATGTTTATAATAGACAAAGACACTTATATATTGTTGAAATGACGTAGTGTGATATAGGATACAAATTGTAGGTGACTCAATTCTCAACCGCAACACCAAATGGTCGTTATATACTAAACAACGGATAAAATTTTATACACTTTTTCATTGTAAAAAAAAACAAATAGCTACAGCGCCATCTAGCCCAAGTCAAGGGTGAAACCTGTAGTATGGGTAGTAAACATCGGATAAACATACTATTTATGTATTTTTTTGTAAATACATACATATATTATACATAGAGAACACACAGACCAATACAAACAGCATGTTCATGCACACAAATGTTGTATTGCCCAGAGATAGAACCCGAAACCCTTGGTGTACTAGCTGACGTCTCAACCGTAACACCAAATGGGTCTTCTTAAATTAGATTCAAGTGCAGTTAACGATCGACTGTTATGACAATATAATCAAATATATATAACTATACATATAATGCACTAGATAAGGGCTCACGATGACTATTATTGACATACCTATTTGTAGTTATTAAATTTATTATTTTATCTTATCTTATTGTTTAAATACAATTGTAGGCAAAAAAAAAGGTAATTGATTTACCCCTGCATAAGTTTAAGTCTCATGTAAAGTCTATTTTAATAAAAAAAGCTTACTATAGTATTGAAGATTATATAAATGATAAAAACTCATGGACATGTTGACTTCCACGCCTGCACTACTTTTGTTTTGTTTTTGTTATCATCTATTTAAATTTATATAATACTTAACTGCTTAATAGTACTTTTGTAGATTATTATATTTTAACCAATACATAATACGATAAAATTAAAATATAATGCTTTATATAATTATTTTGATTACAAATGAATCTGATTCAACACAATTTTTTTTGAAAGAGTAACTACTGAGTTTCTTGCTGGTTTCTTCTCAGTGGAAAACTACCTCCGAACCAGTGGTAGCTTCATTTGACATTCATAGTGTCTATAAGGACCTAAACTGAATAAACACTTTTCATTTTCATTTTCTATACTACTGTTACAAATTAATTATATGAATAATATATATAATCGCAGACACAGCACTAGCTCCAATTTCACAACCTATAATAATAAATAATAATAATAATAAATAAATATTCACTGACATTCACACACGCCATCAGTCCAAGTTAAGCGTGAAGCCTGTATTATGTACTAAACAACGATAAATATACTTATATACATTTTTTTTTTTTGAATACATACATATTATACATAGAAAAACACCAGACCATTACAAACGACATGTTCATGCACAAAATGTTTGTAGCTGCCGCGGGATCGAACCGGAACCCTTGGTGTTGCA
Source organism: Leucinodes orbonalis (assembly GCA_019425675.1). Classification (NCBI taxonomy): domain Eukaryota; kingdom Metazoa; phylum Arthropoda; class Insecta; order Lepidoptera; family Crambidae; genus Leucinodes; species Leucinodes orbonalis. Next base: position 59,148 of record PQWD01002637.1, read on the forward strand.
GCCGAACTCTCAACCGCAACACCAAATGGGTCGTCTATCTGGTGTAATGGTTGAGACGTCGGTTATTACACGGGAGGTTCCGGGTTCAACTACTACGCAGTACAAAGATTTGTGTGCATGAAAATTCTGGGTGTTTCTGTCTGTGCATGATATGACATATTTACAAGAAGTATAAGTATATTTATCCGTTGTTAGTATCTATATTACAGGTTAATGCTTAGTTTCGTGCTAGATGGCGCTGTGTGTATGTGAGTGGATATTATATTATTTTTATCAATTCAATTTATGCTTGCTTGTACTATGGGTACTAATCTACAGATAAACATGGTCATGTACCCATAACTCATAGCAATGACCAGATAAATACAAACAGACATTTTCATGCACTCAAAAGTTTGTACTGCTCGATCGAATCCGGGTCCCTTTGTGTAATAGCCAATGTCTCAACCATTACACCACATGGGCCACAGTGGCGTGCACTCCATATATGCAAATAAACAGTGCATACCCTGTGCGTCCAGACAATCCGGTAAATCACCAACATATTAAATGATTCCCACTTATTCGCCTATTTTCCTCTACAGATTTGAAACCACAGGTGATCTGCTGTTATCAACAGCACTTAAATTGACAAAATGTAAATTATTTATTGTTTTTGTGATTTGTGTCACTCACTTTGCGTACCCTACTCATATTCTGTATGCACGCCACTGATGGGTCGTAGACTAAGGCCTATACTCCTTATACGGGTAGGCTTTTGACCCTCGGTGGGGACGTAATCAGTTGATGATAATAATGTTAACAATACATGTAATTGTTTCTGAGTTTGACATATTTAAATTAACTCCCATCTAAAAATGTTCCAATAGTCAAAATTACACGTGAACCTTTGATCAAACTTTAACAGTAACATACTATTATTAATAACTATATTGTTTTCACACAAAACATCACTTCCCATTAAGTTTGCCAAATGAAAATTGTTGACGACATGTCTTCAAAGTAGAATTAATCAATTATAATGAAGTGTTTACTTGTTGTTATCTTCTATACATTAAGAAGAGAGTCGGAGCTCAATGGTGTGGACTGTTGCCTTCCGATCTGGAGGGCACAGGTTCAAATCCCGCCACCAATATTTTTTTGCATTTTTGAAATTATATGTACGTTATCCGACGCTCTGGGACACATCGTGAGAGAACCTGCACACCCCTGCGAAGAAATTCAAAGGTTTAGCGTGAAGTCGACCAATCCGCACTGGGCCCGCGTGGACGACTAAGGCCTTTATTTATTTAATAATGTTCTTCAACACTTCTTTGTCATTATCAGGTGTACCAATTACCACAAGGTGAGCGTACTATTTTAAGGCTGAGAGCCATCTGCGCTCGCCACTTGCCCGGTGAAGCTGTAAAGGCCATCTGCGGCCAACAGCAGTAGGAGCGTACTGACCGTCCATTTCACTAACTTAGAAAAATGCTAACAGATGTTTTAACTACACTAGAACGAACGTTGAATATAAACCTAGAAAGACATCTGAACTTTTACATCACATGATTCATAAAATAAAAAAAAAGGTATAAAACTCACGTTCTTAATCTATTTACTAAAGTCCGGTAACTCCCACGCCTTTGAACGTTTTAAAAATTAAGTGAAATCCAATCTGGTTTATCGTCTATTGTAACATGTTAGTGAATAGATTTCGGTAGGTGTTTGAACTGGAATAATGGTTTGAATTGTGCCCTTTTGTTTGCCTTTAGCTCACTATAGGTAACCTTTTAGGTAATGACTCAATAATATCTTGCTTTTAGTAAAACTTTTTTTAATGAAAAGGAGGTAAACGAGCATAAGATTTACTTGATGGTAAGTGACACCGTCACCCAGGAACATTTGCAAGACCTCGGGTCCCAGAAATGCGTTGCCGGCCCTTTAAAAGTATGTAAGCTCTTTTTTTGAAGGACGCCAGGTCGTATCGCTCCAGAGGAAGTTCATTCCACATTTGACATTCCTGGCAAAATATGACGACAGAATCGAACTGTGGAAGACCTCCAATCATCCAAGTGGTGAGGACGAAATTAACGAGTTCCTCGTAGATGTAAGGTGGTAGAACTCAGCCGCAGGAACAAGCTCGAACAATTCTATCGGTATTACTGATATATATTTAATGTACACAAAGTGCCACATAACCAAGTGAATTGTTCTATAAGATGTTAAGAACGGAAAAACATCATCATTTTAGCCTAATATACATACCTATTTGAGTATATATATTTTAGTACATATATATTTGAGTAGTTTTCATCCGGTGACGTCGTTAAGGCCATCTGCGGCCAACAACAAAATCCTTTCCAAAAAAAAAAATTTGAGTAGTCCACCCAGGGTTTTCGGTTCGATTCCCCGGCAATTTTCTATGTTATATGTACATAGTATAAAAATCTATAAGCCTTAGCCAATTACGTCACACTGTAGGAAGCGGTACCCTCCTTAGTTACAAATAACTCGATGCTATCTCGCTTCTGTGTAAAACTTCTCGAGCGTGCCCGTTTAAACGTGACGTCATAAGATGGCCGTGCAAGCTTAGTTGTTGACATTCCATTTCTTGGAGCTTTAAGATGAGTGGAGCTTGACAAGCGTATACTTAGGTTTGGATTCAATACCTAGAAATCTTATAAGGCACTTTTACAGATTTGTCATTATTATTTGAATTAGCTGAACTATTTTTAACACAATTTTCATGGAAGTCGTTAAATTATCTCGGACAGGCTAGTGTGGAGGTCAGTTTTCGTGTATACTGTGTATTTTAAATTGGCAATAAATATTTTCATTTCATTTTATCTGAAGGAGAAAATGTTCGATTACAACGATATTTATATTTCATATCTCTCTCTTTCAACTTATCGCAGTCCACTGCTGGACATAGGTCTCCCCCATTTTACACCAGATATCCCGGTCCTCCGCTTTCCTCATCCAGGTGCACCAACTAATCCGCAAATTAATAAAAATATTTTTATGAAGAAGGTTTTTAAGACGGTCAGTTTGCTCACCTAATGGTAAATGATACGCCTGACCGGGACAGATGCAGTGTAAAGGAAATCAATCAAAAGAAGGTAGTCATTAATTTCCGTTATCACTGCCCTGCGCCAACAGACATCAGAATATACATTAGACTGGACAAGCCGCCAAGTTTATAGGCAGTCCCAGTGTCGCAATTTCTTTTCGGTTCTTACCTGTGAAAAGTTATTATATTTCTTGGTAAATTTACTGATTCATTGCGATGATGGCATGTTACAATTGCACAGGATGGCATTTTGGAAAAATACGGTAATTTCTTCTTATATTCGTGCGTCTTGACTCGTCTCACAGAGCGTAATCTGGTAGTCAGTGTATGCTCGTTGAGCTCACAGTTGTCGCACTTTAAACGCGGCTTGCCCCATCTCCTGTATTGGGAAATCTGTGTTGGGAAATCTGTGCCTGCGCCCGTCAACCAAGACGACAGATGTTTGCTAGATCTCTCATACCCGGTAATTTTACTAGCTGCAGTGCCCTCATCGCGAAACATAAAAGTACTAAACACTATTCCTAAGGAACGATAACTGGCACTGCGGTGGTAGCTACCAAGACGACTTAGTATCTTAAATACTACCACCTACTTCGTAGTTAATTTTATTTATGCTGTAAAAATCAACAAGTTCTCCGGTTTTTGCAAAAATGGGGCTTAGCAAAGCCCATTAGCAGCCTATAGTCATTGTTCAAGCCAAAAAGTATTGTTTTACAACAAAACAGACTCTAAAATTTGCTATCGTAATTTGGGTGCATCGGAAACATACTTTCAGAGTATTTCATAATCTTACGTAATACCTTACGCGTAACTCATTAATGAAAAACTACCTAAATACTGGCAACTTAGTATAAAACCAAGCAATTAAAAACTTTTTTTACCATTTCCACTATTATTGTAAAAAAAATTGGCCGTCATAGGCGCCGCCCGCTAACGCCTACTGGGCGGGCCATATATAAGGGCAACAGCGCTTTCTGCTCGTCCAGTGTGCGTATAGCTGCCGTGGCGGGCTGTGTCAGTGTGTTGGTGGCCTAACTTATCTACGACCTCAGGTGAGAATCGAAATTTGAATATTTGAATTTGGAATTGACAACTTTTTTCGAAGATTTGTTTTGATGGTTTGTGCGTTAGGGTTGTTGTTTAAAAGTGTGTTTTTGGAATGCGTATGACAGTTCGGTTTTATTTTTAATTAAAACTTTTTATTTAAATGACTACTACAAGTGGTTTTAGATTTTTATCAATATATGGTAAGGTTAAGTAATGATAACGCTTATTATTCTCATTTAATATGTTAAAAATTATAAAACGCACTTCGATTGAAAAGTTTGTCAAAGATTGCAATTGACTCTTTCTTATCTAAAAATAGACTATTACTCAAATAAATGAGTTTAAAGACTCTTGAATTCGGAAACAATTATGATTTAATCATGAATTTATTAATAAATTTCTTATCTAAATGATAAGAAATTTATTAATAAAGCCCAGTATAAACAAGGACAGGATTTCAATCATTTGTTATATTTTGAAAACCCGGCGCTAAAATCTAAGGAAGAATGCTTCCAGAAGAGTTTAAAAGTTTTGGAAATTTTAAAAAGTACTGCAGTTACAACTTGTAAGCTCGTCAAATTAATAGAACGCTATTTATTTTAGAACTATGCCCAAATTGTCGTTAGCTTCGAATTTGTCAATTTAGATTTATAGACTTTTCACGCAACGGAGTAATTAAAAACGGTTTTAAGCATTATCCATGTATTTTTTGTGCCGTATTTTTGTGCACAAAAGAAAAAAGTTTAAATATTTATTAAACACTGAAATTATAAATAACGTATATAATCACATAGTTTTATGATAATTAATTCCGGAGTCAATACTTACAACTTAGATATAAAAATTACTACAACACCTACAAATAATTCTAAATCGCAAAAGGATTCAAAACCCATGTACGTACGTTGAAAGTCCTGTTAGCGCGTTCCATTCCGCTATGGTCATTCATCAGATGGGTGAATGAAACTATAATCTCGAGTCTCTTCGTGCTAATGGTCCCTAAGGTTATGCATTTGAATAATTAAGGTAAGTGTACTAGTAATGGACCGGTTAAGGACCGGTACAGGACAAAAATTTGATTTTCTTAGCCTAAGAAAAATGTAGAGTGCCAGAACTTTTTCTAGATCAAAAACAACTTATTCTCAATAAGATTCAGTGCGTAAATCAATTTATTTTCAATTTTTATTAAACAAAAAATATACATTTAAAAAACTGATGCGCCAGTAGTGGACCACCTTTTTTCCAAGGTGTCCCTATAATGGACCGCTTTTTTCGTGGGTCCTTCGACGCTGGGGGGCGGTTATTGCTCCTTATAGCCTTGCTGAAAGTAGGATGCACCAAAATACAATATATGACGTCTCGGTTTTAATTTAACAAGAGAAACGCATTTTTAATACCCTTTTATTAACCGATTTCAAAATATTTGTCGGTAAAATGCTTTTCTTAATGTGCGTTTGCGGATATCTTTTTTTATATGAACCGCTTTGGATGATTATTTTTTGTTAGAAAGAGGACACTTTAGAGGTGGTTCCATGATAAGGAAGTCAGGTTTTGATGGGAAACTAGAGAAATGGAGGGAACATTCAAAAATCCTGACGACTCAGACCAAATACATCTTCATTATACATAGTACTTATATTTATATCAGTGATTTTTTTTAGGAATCATTTAAAATTGTAAAAAAAAATTAACAAACAAATACCGACTTGAAACTGAAAAGGCGGTTTCTTTTCAGTTTCAATATAATTCTTTCATAAGTTCTTCAAAGTTATGAAAGAATCGTATTACCATTTCTATTTATGAGTTATAAAATTTAAGGTTTCAATGTACGGATAATCAGAACGAATGCTTCTTTTGAAATTTAATGTAACTCGTAACAAATTACCGAGGGTTCCGGATTTTTAAAAATTAATGAAACACGCATTGCACCTTTGACGTATAGCAGTTCCTAACTTTTTATTATAAAATTAAATGTTATTTATTTCATTTCAACAAATATTAATTATTAGCTCAGATTAATACATTTTAGCTGAACATCATCATCAGCCTACGACGACCACTCCAGGGCACAGGCTTTCCGGACAGCATTGCTGTGGGGAGTGTTTACTGTTTAGCTTATCATTGAAATGATAACACAATATAATAAACCTAAAAAAAATCAATTAATAACCAAAAGTGTTATAGCCACAAGTAAAAAGTAAAATTTTAACAATTTTTTAATTCAATTTATATTAAGGAAAAGAAATATTAATAAGCAGTCAAAATCTTCTTTTTTTCGGAATGTGTGTGTTGCACAAATATTGCCATCTTAAATATCTTATTAATTACAATTGAGAAGAAATGTTAATCATTAGAATGTACACTGAGGAGGACATTATTAAGGAAGAGGCAAATTTCATTGTTCACATCAAACGATAAGCCGGGAAGTCACATTTAATCTACATATATTTATCTTTTAAGGAACTTTGGACATTTTATTTAAGGGCACGCCGGACCGTGACAGTTATGGTTCTCTCTCTCTCTCTCTCTTCAACCTCTTGCAGTCCACTGCTGGACATAGGTCTCCCCCATTTTGCGCCAGGCATCCCGGTCCTCCGCTTTTCTCATCCAGCTTCCACCAGCGACCTTTCGCAATTCGTCGGTCCATCGGGCCGGAGGGCGTCCTACGCTACGCTTGCCAAGACGCGGTCTCCACTCCAGAACTCGTCTGCTCCAACGGCCATCGGTTCTGTGACATTCGTGACCAGCCTCCTGCCACTTCAACTTGCTGATCCGGCGGGCTATGTCGGTAACTTTAGTTCTCTTACGGATTCATCTCAGTGGACTACAATAGTCCGAACCAGTGGTAGAATCAAATTTGACATTCATAAGTGTTCTTTATGGACCCAAATTGAATAAATATACTTTTATTTTCATTCTCTATTAGTGCCGCACCGCGCCCGTCACTCGACACAACAGATGTTAGGTCTCCTATACCTGGTAATTTTATGAACTACTTATTTTGTAAAAACTACATGTGCTTTTGGTTGAAACAATTTTTTTATTCTCTTTAAGGCTTTACAAGAAATTATATTCAAACGTAACTTGTGAAGTGGCTATAAGCTATAACAAATATGTTGCTTGAAACTGATCCTAATTACTAATGCTTTAGTAAATGTGTCGTGTAAATAAAAATCATATTATTTATGCTCGTAAATTAAAACTGGTCCCGAACAAAATTCGAAGAGAAAAGTATTCGTTAAGAAAATCATTAAGGAACATAAAACTTATAACAATGTATCTTATAGAAATTGCCTAATTAAAAAATATGTAGTCGAAATTGAACTTTCGTAGCTTTTATTTACTTGGTGATAGACTCGATAAGTACTGAGTCGTTTAGGTAGATACCACCGTAGTGCCAGATATCGTCCCGTAAACTAAGAGTGCTTTGCACTTGTGTTTCGGGATGCACTGTAGCTTGTAAAATTACTGGGTATAAGAGACCTAGCATCCATTGTGTCGGGTGACGGGCGCAATGCGGCATTGATGGAGAATTATAACTGTCTATCAGTTGTTGGTCTCCATCAATGCCGCTCTATCTTGGTCAGGCGTATCACTTACCATCAGCGTCCTGATCGTGGTGTTCGTTACATAAAAAAATATTATTGAAGACTTGTTTTTCTTTACACACACGAGTCTAGTGTAGGTATTTATAATTTAGAGTTCTAACCCAGCAGTGGACTTATTTTATGTTAGTGTTCTTCATAATTATACTAAAAGTTTTGGTCGAAATGATGAATAATACTAATACTGATATCAGAATGAAACCAACTGTTGTTGGACAAACAGACAAGTTCATGCACGCAAACGTTTGCACTGCCCGGGGATCGAAGCCAGAACTCTTGGTGTAGTAGCCGACGTTTCAACATTTCACCAAATGGTTCGTCAAATGACATAGCAATGCTTTTCAGGACCGCCTGTGCCGTCAAAGGCTGATAATGATGATGAATATAACTTATATATTCATCATCAGAATATAACTCATTATCATTAAACTACCTTTTTCAGTATTTTAGTTAAGTAACTGAACGGTATTCTTAATTTCTTAATTACGTTAGTTTCTAGCTTTGCTCGCGTTAAGAAGTATATCCTTTCCCGAGGTATATCTACGTCATTGTAGCTTTAGGCATGCAAAAACTCAGCCTGATCGGTTTAAAATTGACAAAGTTCCATACAAACTTTCATCCTCTATTTTATCCCTTAAGGGGGTAGAGTTATTCAAATTCTTTCATAGCGGTTGCTTACGTCATACCATTTACCTGCATGCCAAATTTCTGCCCGTTTCGCCCACTGGTTTGGGCTGTGCGTTGATAGATCACTATGTCAGTCAGATTTGAGTATATATTAAGCTTGCCAACAGTTACTTTTATTTGAAATAATACTTGATTATAATAAGAGTAAATTTAAGTGTAAATTATTATTGACATTACAAATGCGAGCGTAATATAAGATAAAGAACAGAAAAGGAAAAAGAAATTAAAAAGTCCAATCTAATGTCCATTAAGCTAACTCCATTATAGTAAAATGCAAATTTAGTCTATTTAATATCGTTACACAATTTGAAATGAATAAGAATTTCATTAGTGTTCAATAGCATACATTGCTAGCTTTTTATCTACGAAAAAGTTACATTACAATGAAAAAGCTGCTTAGACTAACTTGTTAACTAACAATAGTATTCATGAATTCTATTCATTCATCAGCTCATTAAATGCGAGGGGCACGAGCTTACCCGTATAGGGTGTAACAGGGGCCTTAGTCGTCCACACTGGCCCAGTGCGGCCGACTTCACGCTCAACCTGCGAATTTCTTTGTGGGCTTGCGCAAGTTTCCTCACGATGTTTTCTTCACCGTAAGAGCGTCGGATTCGAACCTGCGTCTTTCAGATTGGAACGCAACAGCAACAGGCGGCAGCAGTGGACATATGAGGCTGTAATGATGATGATGATTTCACTAATTTTCCTTAAGTTCGGATTACAGATTTACTAAGAACCCAACTGCCATAGCATGTAAACTAAGTCAAATTCAAAATCCATTAAATTCCAGATAAGGCTTAAAAAAAGCACTTATGAACGTCAAAAAAAACATAAAATACAATATAAAAACAATTAAAATCCTAAAGTAAAGCACAAAAATGAATTTTGTTACTTGGAAAAAAGCGCTTCGGCGTTTTGGCCTGTTAAGTGTTACCCATGACAATATCTTCCACTGGTCCCAAATCAAACGTATGTAGTAGCCACATAAAACTTAATAACTTGATATATTTCACGAAGCAAATGTCTCGGATAAATCTTCAATAAGACAGGCTCATATATCTCCAGGTCAATGGTTGACGATAAATTCGTCTACAATACCACTAATTGACAGGGCTTTTACTTTGAGTAGAACTACGCAACGATATATGAAGTTTTTATTTTGATTTAGTTGGTACAGTCTTGAAGAGTAAGTATAAAAAGTTCATCTGGAAAATTTCATCATCATCAACTCATTAAACCCACCGAGGCACGAGCCTAATCGTATAGGGTGATTAGGCCTTAGTCGTCCACGCGGGCCCAGTGCAGTTGCACAAATACACGCACAACCTTTGAATCTCTTCGCAGGAGTGCGCTGGTTTCCTCACAATGTTTTCCTTCACTGTAAGAGCGTTGGATAACGAACATATAATTTAGAAAATTCGAAACACATTGGTACGTGCCGGGATTTGAACCTGCATCTTCCCAGTCGGAAGGCAACAGTCCACACCATTGAGCCACCGAATTATTTAAATTTACTAACTTAAGAGAAATAACATACATAATAATAAATTTGATAAATGTTAAACAAGCGAAGCATGTGCATCAAAAGCGAAGCGCTTTGCTTGGGTTACAATAGTGGCCTGCAATCCATATATACAAATAAGTAGTGCATTATTTTATTCCAACTTATTCGTGCATTATCACCCTTTACGCGTAGGCTCGTGCCCCTCGGTGGGGACGTTTGATGAGCTGATATTAATGATGATGTCCATTGCTGAACGAAGGTTTTCCTTTTATTTCCAAGCTGACCGATCCCTAGTAGTTAACATTCTACTGCTACCCGCCACCTTAACCATGTCATCCGTCCATCTTGTTGGGGGTCGGCCTACGCTACTTTTTACTGTTTCGTAGATGCCAACCTCAGGAACCTTAACGACTCAAGTACTTTTAATTTGTTACTGTTTGAGAGTTGTTATATACTGTCTGTTGGACTCCGCATAGGTTTCTGTTAAAAACCTATAAAATGAATTACCAATTTAGATAACAATGAACTAACTATAACTAAATGCATATTCTCATTAAAAAAGTGTCCCCGGCAAAATTATTCCCATACCGTCAGTTGGGCAGAATTTTCATTCAAAATCACGTCGCTCGCTGCTTGTTATACTGACAGTAGTATGTTCGTGCTTTTGTGCCCTTTTAATAACGCGCTAAGGTCAAAATTTTAATGAATAATTTTATAACAATAAGTCAAAGTATGTGTCAAACGGTTCGGACATTTTTTTGCTGACATTTCTTCATAACAATGCATCTAATTAGTTCTAAAACAGCTCTCTCTCCTATGACGTCATAAACTAAACAATTAAATGACGAAAATCGTCGCCGTATTCTATAATTGGTCTGAATAGGCAATAAAACCGTTCTAATTGCAATTCCTAGAACATTTTGGAGGGTTATAATGCGTTTATTACCACAGATTTCCCAATACAGGAGATGGGGCAAGCCGCGTTTAAAGTGCGACAAATGTAAGCTCAACGAGCATACACTGGCTACCAGTTACGCTCTGTGAGACGATTCAAGACGCACGAATATTAGAAGAAATTACCGTTTTTTTTTTCAAAATGCCATCCTGTGCAATTGTAACATGCCATCATCGCAATGAATCAGTAAATTTACCAAGAAATTATATACTTTTCACAGGTAAGAACCGAAAAGAAATTGCGACACTGCGACTGCCTATAAACTTGGCGGCTTGTCCAGTCTAATGTATATTCTGATGTCTGTGGTTATTACATTTAATAATAGTGCTAGAGAAATAAATGCTATATTGGTGACATGCGTCATTTGTTATTTATGTTTTTTTATTATTAAATGGACGGAATGACGAGTTTCTTTATTTTGATTATACTGATACGCCTGCTACAACAGATGACTGCGTGGTCTAGTGCGCTCAATGTAGTTTAGATTCGAGGTCGTAGGTTTAAATCCCGCGGGGAGCACACATTGTGAAAGTCATCATTGTCATCAGCCCATAATATCTATAGAGCACAGGCCTGCCCGTACACCATAGTTATGAAGTGATAAGGCCATAAAGTGTTGCTAGGTCCAATTTGTTTTAAATCGGAACTTGCAGCACTAAAATTATATGGCAATAAAATCGGGATTTTTTCTCCTACCGGGAGGGCTGAGGTTTGAATACCGCCACGTACCAATGTGTTTTCAAATTTTCGAATAATATACGTAGGTCATCCGACGCTCGTAGGGTGAAGAAAAACATCGTGAGGAAACCTGCGCACGCCTGCGAAGATATTCAAAGGTTGTGCGTGAAGTCGTCCAACCCGCACTAAGCCCGCATGGACGACTAAGGCCTAATCACCCTATACGGGTAGGCTCGTGCCCCTCGGTGGGGACGTTTAATGAACTGATGATGATGATGATGAGGTGGTTCTGCCTGCAATATTTTGATCAAAGTGATAAAAACCGTATTAAATTTCTACGGCTACCCCCCGGGATACAGGGATCAAACCCACGACCACTTTACAACCGAGACAGTTGAGAGGAAATATTTATACTATATGTAAAATCTACATTATCAGCTCATTAAACATCCCCGAGGGGCACGAGCCTCCCGTAACGTGGGCCCTGTGCGGATTAGCCGACTTCACACACAACCTTCGAATTTCTTCGCAGGCGTGTGCAGGTTTCCTCGCGATGTTTTCCTTCACCGTAAGAGCGTCGGATAAACGTACATATAAGTAATTTCGAAAAGTCGTAAATAATTGGTACGTGGCGGGATTTTTACTAGCACCTTCTATATCGGAAGGCAACACCAATGAGCCACTGTCGCTCCATATCTGTATGTAAAAACATATTACATACGTAAAATAAATAAAATTTTATTATGTACAATTTTTAGTGATTCCTAGTAGAAATAATCAGTGGAATAAATATACTGCAATGAAGTTGTATTCACTCTCAGACGAATTTTAAAAGTTCGATTTCTCTGGTCTCCTTAATGAAACCCTAACTTCCTTATAATTTAACCGCATTTGAAGTATCCTCTATCCAACAAAAAAAGAATTATCAAAATTAATTCATAAGACGACGAAGATCCGCGAACAAACATGAAACGAAACATATATACGGTCGAATTAAATAACATCCTTTTTTAATAATATAATAATAATAATTTGTTTATTTCGGACCAGTAATCCATAGTGGTGTTAGTATTATATTAAGATAACTTATAACCTAGTGTTAGTACTTAAGCTATTCACAGAATGCACCATTTTAATTATAATAGGGGAATAGTAATCCTCCGCAATTGTTTTTAGAATGCTGTTGTGACTATCTCTCACCCTTCTAAGCAACGCAGCTGTCTTTTTTCGTAGGATTGCATGAAAGCCGTCCGTATGAGCTTGCACAAACATTTCTGACGCGCTACAGTACAGTTTTTGAAGTCGGTTAAAAAATTACACTTTGATTTCAAAACCGATCACTTAATCGGTGTAGTGTGTCACCCTGACATAAGGGGTAGACAAATTTAATTTCCCTTCGCAGCGCAGTGTGTGAACTACCCTTGAGTTAAATGAAGTGGGATGATTTCAAGGAATAGCAATCACAATGTGTCTGACATTATTATCAAAGTGCACACAAAAGTTGCAATTATTTTCATAATTCATTGTATCATTTTTATTTTATTTAATAAGTGTATATCTTAAAAACTGTAACTCATATGACGACCCATCTGGTGTAATGGTTGAGACGTCGGCTATTACGTCGAGGGTTCCGGGTTCGATTCCCAAGCAAAACCAACATTTGTGTGCATGAACATGGCTGTTTGTAATGGTCTGGGTGTTTTCTATGTATAAAATGTTTGTATTTACAAAATAATGTATATAAGGAACATATCTGTTGTTTAGTACCCATAATACACGCTTAACTTGGGGCTTGATGGCGTTGTGTGAATGTCAGTGGGTATTTATTTATTTTATTTTATTCATATGAATCGTTGCGTAATCATTTTTCATCGTAGCATCCGCGTAGTAGCATATGAGTGCTACGAGTGTGTTACGTAAAAATTTGCTACGAGTGTTACGCGCTACGAAAGGTACTACGAGTTACATCACTCGTGTTTCTTTGACTACCAGTTCTATTTACAATCAACTTCACTACTTACTTACATCAGTACCTAACTTTGCGTACAGAAATATAAATAAATATCCACTGACATTAACACAGCGCCATCTAGTCCCAAGTTAAGCGTGAAGCCTGTATTATGGGTACGGATAAACATACTTATATTTTTTTTTTAAATATTACATAGGTATTATATATACAAAACACCCAGACCATTACAAACAGACATGTTCATGCACACAAATGATTGTACTGCCCGGGGATCGAACCCGGAAGCCTTAGTGTCGCAACTAACGTCTCAACCGGAACACCGAATGGGTCGTCAAATGGTCGTCGCTACACCAAATATAGTGACTAAAAAATTGTTAATTATTCTTAAAATATGAATTTACTCGAAAAAAAAAAAATGTTTTTCGAATACAAATTGTTTGGTCAAGTACGGGGAAATTATAAATAAAATAGGGTAATTTACCAGATATCTAGAAACACCGCCTTCACATTAGTTATTCCCGCGGCACGCGGCCGATCACGTAAATAATTTCACAGAGTAGCAACGCACCTCCATTAACATAATCTTGGGACGTAATTTTTTTATCACCACTTAATTTTGTTTATTTCATTTGATTTATTGCATTATTGAAATTATTGTCTACACTGAATTTGGGGAAGCGAAGTTTTGTTAGACTTTCTGTGCGTAATTTCCAAAGTTATTTTTACATTGCTAAACCAAGAATAGTCCGCACTTGGCCGGCGGGGCGCTAAGGCCTATACATCCTTTACGGGTACGCTCGTGCCTTTCGGTGGGGGACATTCTAATGAGCTGATGATAATGATTTGATAAACGATTGCGTACGCCTAGTAACTATTGGAATCAGACAGATGGTGACCGAAAATATAGGTGCTTCAAAAGCCATTTCAGCCGTTGGTCTCGTCTGCCATCTTTGGATGAAGGTCATTATAATAAATTAAAAAATATCCACTGACATTCACACAGTACCGTCTAGCCCCATATTAAGCGAAGAGCTTGTAGTTAGGGTACTAAACAACTGATAAACATACATTTTTTTGTAACTACATACATAATTATACATAGAAAACACCCAGACCATTACAAACAGACATGTTCATGCACACAAATGTTTGTACTGCCCGGGGATTGATTCCGGAACCCTTGGTGTAGTAGCCAGCGTCTCGGCCATTACACCACATGGTTCGTCCATGGATGGTCGTTATCATCCATAACAGTATACCGATCTTATTTTCTCATATCAAGCTACCCACATTCAAAATTTATAAAAGTTGCTAGTCAAACGTGATTGCAATTTCTTTAATATGTATTTTCTTAGCAATGTTACAAGGCAAGATAATTGATTGCTAATAAAACACATAGGAAATAATATCCGTTGCAATTGCATGGACCATGACAATGAACTATAGTGCAGTTCCTAACTTGTGATGTCACTGAACGAAGACTGTATTATAAGTAATGGTTTTGTCATCGTCGTGTTTTTATAAGTTGCGATACGATGTTATTCATAACAATTGTACAATCTTATTCATAATGACTTATTTTAATTAAATTCTAATTTAAAGACTGATAATTGAATTGAAAGTGACTTTGTTATATTAAAACAAACAAAGATAATTTTATTTGCTAAATTAATGAAATTAGAGAGCCTACACGGTGTCAACTTTATGAAGAATTAAAATGAATATTTAAGTGGGATCCCACAATTATATTAGGAAATTGGACATGATATTTAGGTACCTATATTTGTACAATGTTATTAGATTGGTTTTTATAAATACTGACTTAATGATGGATCAATAGCATAGCGAGTGGCGGATTCGATTACGTCCACGCCATTTGGTGTAATTTAATCGCATACGACCCATCTGGTGTAATGGTCGAGAAGTTGGCTGTTACACTAAGGGTTCCGGGTTCGATTCCCGGGCAGTACAAACATTTGTGTGCATGAACATGATTGTTTGTATTGGTCTGGGTGTTTTTATTTGTTTACATTTACAAAAAAATGGATACTTATAAGTATGTTCATCCGTTGTTTAGTACCCATACATAATACAGGCTTCACGCTTAACATGGTGCTAGATGGCGCTGAGTGAATGTCAGTGGATATTTATTTATTTATGAATATCTATTATAATGGCAGACATTAATGGCAACAGAGCGTCGGTGGCTCAGTGGTGTGGACTGTCGCCTTCCTACCGGGAGGGCTGAGGTTCAAATCCCGACACGTACCAATGTATTTTCGAATTTTCGAAAATATATGTACGTTATCCGACGCTCTTACGGTGAAGGAAAACATCGTGAGGAAACCTTCATGCACGCCTGCGAAGAGATTCGAAGGTTGTGTGTGAAGTCGTCCAATCCGCACTGGGCCCGCGTGGACGACTAAGGCCTAATCACCCTATACGGATAGGCTCATGCCCCTCGGTGGGGACGTTTATGAGCTGATGATGATGATGATGGCAGACATTTTATGTAGAGTTGTTCAATGTTTTGGAACACACGTTTAATTGCTGGTAGCGGCTACTTTTACGATAAGAGTTATTAACGATGTCCAATCCGTATTGGACGTGGTATGTTACCCAATATTCCCATAACTAAGTTGTGCGGGAAGGCCGTTATAGGCTCATGATGATGGTCTTATTGTTCACGAAATATTTCCAGCGGTAAATGATTCCACGTGGTATTAATGTTTCCCAAAAACTATTTATCGTTGTAATAAAAAAGATTCAACGGAAATTTTTATATATATAACTCAAACCACAAAGTCTATACTTCTATTGACATTATTGAGTAGTATTGAGCAATGGATTGCAATTTGCCCGTTCGTTAAAAAAAACATTTATCTATGTAGGCGTGAGAAAACATATAAAGGAGATAATTTGTGAGCAACAAAGTAATGACTCCAAAGAGGCTTCGAATATTTACCGTTAAGAATAAACACTCGAGGGACACGTACATTCATTTGGAAAATAATATTAAAAACAATTTTATTGTGATTTATGATAGGCTGATAATAATTATACGTCCCCACCGAGGGGCACGAGCCTACCTGTATAGGGTGTATAGGCTTTAGTCGTCCACGCGGGCCCAGTGCGGGTTGGACGTCTTCACGAACAACCTTTGAATCTCTTCGCAGGCATACGCAGGTTTTATCACGATGTTTTTAAATTTGAAAAGACATTGGTACGTGGCGGGATTTGAACTTGCACTCACATCGGAAGGTAACAGTCCACACCAATGAGCCGCGACGCTTTTTTATTTCATGAATATCTGTGCTAATCAGCACTGGGCCCGCGTGGACGACTAAGGCCTAATCACCGTATACGGGTAGGCTCGTGCCCCTCGGTGGCGACGTTTCATGAGCTGATGATGATGATGATGAATATCTGTGAATATTTAAACTACCCAAGAGGTCATAAACAAAAAACGTTAGATTAAAAAGGACAGAACCTCCAACCTTACTGATAAGAAATACAAGAATGACCTTGTTACATTTCAATAAAATTTAACTTGTTTAAAAATGGGTCAGTACCGAGTAATTACTCTGAGGAATAACTGTTAAAGAAAAGTTAAATATCCGATGACATCTGGTCATTGTAGAGTCTGCATCAAAAATAGTGTGTTAATTTCAAATACGAAACACATTGAAATGTGTTTAAGAATAAAAAAAGTATGCTTTACTTTAAAACGTATTGGGTTTGTTTGTTCCCTGTTATTTAATTGAATTCCTTGATACATAAACATTTAACCCCAAACTAAGCATTTGCCTGTAATATAGAATGAAAAATACATACTTTGTTGTGAATAAATCATCATCATCATCATCAGCTCATTAAACGTCCCCACCGAGGGGCACGAGCCTACCCGTAAAGGGTGATTAGGCCTTAGTCGTCCACGCGGGCCCAGTGCGGATTGGACGACTTCACACACAACCTTCGAATCTCTTCGCAGGCGTGCATGAAGGTTTCATCACGATGTTTTCCTTCACCGTAAGAGCGAAATTCGAAAATTCGAAAATACATTGGTACGTGTCGGGATTTGAACCTCAGCCCTCCCGGTAGGAAGGCGACAGTCCACACCACTGAGCCACCGACGCTCTCAAATAAAATACACATTATATATAGAAACACCCACACCAATAAAAACAGACATGTTCATGCACACAAATGTCTGAACTGCCCAGGGTTAGAAAACCTTCGTGTAGTAGCCGAATTCTCACCATTACACTAAATGGGTCGTCAGATTATGCAAATGTGTTACTGAAATATATCATTTTAAATAAGTTAAAGTTTGCTCGACGTACTATGGAGACGGCTAGGTGATTCCCTACACGATAAGTTCTGGAACGAAGTTATCCGTAGGAGAACTAGAGTGACCGACATAGCCCAGAGGATTAGCAAGTTGAAGTGGCAGTGGGCAGGCCACATAGTGCGTAGAACCGATGGCCGATGAGGCAGAAATTTGTCGAGTGGCGTCCGCATAACGGGAACAGAAGCGTAGGCCGACCCCGAACCAGATAGACGGATTACCTGATTAAGTAGCGCGTAGCAGATGGGTGTCAATTGCTAGGGATCGGTCTGCGTTTAAATCATTTGGGAAGGCCTTTGTTCAGCAGTGGACATTTAAGGCTGTAACAATGATTTATTTATTTATTTTATTTATTAGGTTTACCAACGTTTATGTACAATCACACTTTCAAAGGAAAAGCATACACTACATCAATCACTATTGTAATAAACAATTATAGGCAAACACAACATACACTAATAAGAGTATTACCGCTATAGCGGAAAACAGAGTAGTATTATTACAGAGTAAAAAGAAACAATAACTTAAACAATACTTAATACAAAAAAAAATATTACGTATTTGTTTATGCACACACTGAAGGATCATTCCATGTATTCTTGTTTAAACTACAGAGCTTGGTAGGGGAATTTTATTTATTTCTTCGTGATTCTGCATCTAATTAGTTATTTGTTTATCTAAGTATGGAGGGCACGTAAACACATCTGCCCCAGTCAATATGGCGGTCGTAACATAAAAACTTTGTCGTAGGCCAGTTTTAAATTTTGGCAACAGTATTGAGATAATCGTTCTAACATCTGACGTACACCATAACAAGTAAAATTTCGATACTTGTAAAAAAGCGCTTCAGTGATTCGGACTGTTGAGAAAGAAGCATCCAAGAAAACTCAACAACAAAGCTTATTTTGTTTCTTACATAATTGATTATCAAAAACATACGTTTCAATTAATTTCGAATTGCAAATTAAATTGTGTTTCAGACTGTACTTTGTTCTTTCTCTTTTAATTGATACTTCATTTAAAGAATTTCGGTATAACCGTGAATTTAGAAAGAGTAAAGTTTATTTCCGGCCTTCAAATAATTAATTTTATATGAAAGCGCTGTGCACTTAAAAGTTACAATCGATTTACTAATAAACTGTATACTAGGTGGTAGGCTTGTTACGATGTCATCGAAGTAGGAATCCGAATGGCCAGATAGTAAGAAATAGTGCAACTCTAGCCACAATCAGTATCTGGATCATCATCATCAGCTCATTAAACGTCCCCTTAGACCTTAGTCGTCCAAGCGGGTCCAGTGCGGGTTGGACGACATCACGCACTTACGATTTTTCCTGATGATGATGAACGATCCTGTTAGGGCAATATAAAATTGCGGATTGGTTGATTAATATCGTGTTATTTCTAGTTTGAATTTTCTGTATCACAAGGATTGTTTATAGGAAACATGGTTCCACTTCGAGAAGATTGCGACTACCACATTGTTGGCTAGATATTACAAAACCGCAACTTTTCACATATCACACGCTTATACGGGAACAATAAGTGCGGAGATACAATAACTTACTTTAAAATTATAGTTAAGTTGTTGAATTTAGTTGCCGGCTTTCCTCAAGATTGTGTGACGGTCGAAGTTGAATTTTTTTATGAGTTAAGTTACTGGGTGGACCGAAGACTTAGTTAAAATGGCGGACAGCCGGATGTTTCACATAGTTCTTGGCATTAACGAGGGTTTTAACGTAACTGTGTATTTTATAATATACTGCATAATATACGTGTACTCTGCTAGGAACAGACCTCCCACACAACATAGCCATGAACTTCCTGAGTGTGTGTTGTGTTTGAATTTGTGTATGTTTATAGGAGCTAATTTGTGTGTTATTTATATGTGTAACTCGCCTGCTCCAAGGGCCATCGGTTCTGCGACATACGTGAGCAAAAAACTGCCTTTTTATCTTATAAAAAGGCAGTTTTTAGCATTTTTTTTCATAGCCCCGGGCTATGTCGGTAAATTTGGTTTTCTTATGCATTAAATCATTTCTGATCTTATCCCTAAGAGAGACCCCGAGCATAGCTCGCTCCATTGCGCGTTGAGTGACTTTGAACTTGTGAACCAATACCGCAGTCAGTGTTCATATCTCAGCTGCGTATGTTAGCACGGGTAAGGCGCATAAAAATTAAATCTCAATGGTACATTTAGGTAATATTACCGAATATTACCTAAATGTACAACAGACAGAACAATCATCAAGATCCGTAACATCTTCAAACTTCATGTTTACGTGTATTATCACGAACCTGAATTGTTCCTAAAGTTCATCCTTTCGAGAACCTAATGTTACCGCGATCTAAAGGAGAACAACGCGCATCTATCCGCTCGAGATGGAAACTTCTCAATGGCGGAATGTCACTTAGAGACAATGTAAATTGCTATTAGTTCATACTCTGTACCCGGCCGAACTGTTTTGAGACATTTCGAGATTATCCGCCTTCCAAAGATCCAAGTTTAATTATAAGTGAACCGAATGTGCCGACAAAACTTGAAACTATTTAAGGCGGACACATTCACATGTGTTGAAGGGTTTGATTACAATTATGTTTTGAACTTTTTGAAATGTAAAGTATTGATGGAGTTCACAGATTACTACTATATAGTTTAAACCCCAATGACTACCTACGTAATATCTTGTTACTACTGACAACAATAAATGTATTCTGCTTCGGAAAGCATATACTCTAAAATGGAACGTTACAGGCATATTTATTCATTGTTTGATGTTGTCATATATACATTATGTCAATATAAATAACTCAAAGGACACACTGACATAGTGATCTATCAACGCACAGCCCAAACCACTGGACGGATCGGGTTGAAATTTGGCATGCAGGTAGATGTTATAATGCAGGCATTTGATACGAAAGGATTTTCATTAAATGTGGGGTACATATAGGGGATAAAATAGGGAATTAAACTTTGTCAATTTTAAAATAATTGGACTTAGACTTTGCATGCATAAAACTACATGACGTAGACATTCCCTGAGAAAGAATTGTCATAAATTCCATCCCCTAAGGAGATTAAATTTGTGTGAATCTTCTTAACACGAGCAAAGCCGCGGTTTAAAGTTAGTGTACCTATATAATTTAAGTTATATTACTGTCTATCCCATCTTCAAAATGAAAATGTATATCCTAAGCATAAATGCTTTAAATAATGCTAATTGATTGTACAAACGTAGACGATTAATTTTTAGTACACAAAAACATGTTCATCTGGCAGACATGCGCTCTGTCCATTGTGTTTCCACAGAATGAAAGATCACCCTCCAAAAATAAATTGTTGCGACAAAGAAAATAATGTACGAGGTTCTTGAAAGACAGTTAATCTTACGGAAAACTTGTAGCACTCTATTTCAAACTTTGATTCTAAAAATATTTGTTAGATGTTTTGGGAATTGACAGTCAGTATTGACGTCTAAATGGATTAGCTTTATTTAGATTAAAACGTAAAAACGTCAGCGAGGGTACCTTAACGTCTTTTATTCCGCCTACTTGCATAAATAATAAAATAAAATAAAATAAATATTCACTGACATTCATACAGCGCCATCTAGCCCCAAGTTAAGCACAATGCCTGTATTAGGGGTACTAAACAACGGATAAATATACTTATATATTTTTTTGTAAATACATACATATAATACATAGAAAACACCCAGACCATTACAAACATACATGTTTATGCATACAAATGTTTGTACTGCCCGGGGATCGAACCCGGAACCCTTGGTGTTGCAGCCGACCTCTCAAGCGCAACACCAAATGGGTCGTCAAAAAAGTTTATTGTGTTTGTCGCCGTGTTCTAGGTTAAAGTGTAAGACGTAACATAACAAAATTTAGGACTCATGCATGTTATTTAGTTAATAAAAATATTTCGGTTACTGTTTCCGTTGTCTAGAGGTCACATTGTTGGGCTTAAATCGCCATTTGACTCAAGGGTGTTCGTTTCAAAGCTCGCTTCCATAATATTAAAAGAAATGGACATACGTCCGTATCTTAGAAAATGTAACATGAATAATACTGATTGCCTCAAAACTAGGACAGGATAAAGAATATTATATTATAATATAATTGAAACTACCGCAGTCCACTGTAAATTAGTCTCCCCTATTCAGCCCAGTGTCCCGGTCCTCCGCTTTCCTTTTCATTCCACTTGATCTTTACAATCAATTTTCTTTTTGTATATTTACCTTTCATAAAAACTTACAGAAGCCTTTTGAAGTCACCGATATCTGACGATTGATATCGAAGTATTCAAATACTTTGGTCCTCCTGACAAAGGGCAAAGGTCAAACACCGGTAAGAGAAACTTCATTCGGTCCGTGGTGATTGACCAAAATTGCTCGGAAATAACCGACGTCCGAATTCCGGATATATCTGAAAATATATCGGCCATTTTCTACCGTTACTCATTCGTCAAAAACCTTAAGCCGGAAAAGGGTTGAATTGAATTTTCTTCCTTGCTTATTTTATATTTTAATATTCGTATTAACTAGATGTTTCGGAATACTCTTATACTTCAGGAATTCATTATAAAAGTTTTTGATTGTTTTTGTTTGCAATGTTTTTTTTTGCCTTTTTCTATATGAATCTCTTGACGTAGAGAAGAGGAACGTCGGTGACATTAGTGTTGTCTATTGCCATCCGATCTGGAGGGTGCAGTATATATTCCCACCATTTACAAATGTGTTTACTAATTTTCGAAATTATATGTACGTCATTTGACGCTCTTACGGAAACGTGCGCACGCCTTCGAAGAGATTCAAAGGTTGTGCGTGAAGTTGGCCAATCCGCACTGTGCCCGCGTGGACGACTAAGGCCTATACACCGTATACGGTAGGCTCGTGCCCCTTGGTGGGGACGTTTAATAAGCGAATGATGCTGATGATGATGAGAGAGAAGAGATAATATACCAATGACTTATGCGGCTGATAGAAATCACATTATCCTTAATTTATTACTGTACTTAGCCAGTTACGAAGTTTATCTTAACATTGTCAAATTAAGTTTTACACTAAGTAATTAACTTTGCTCCTTATTGCCTACCCTGTTGTCAATTTGGTTATTAGGAACTTACGAAGGCCGGTTAATGTTTACGGGGTATCACAGATCAAATTTTATTACTTTAAAATTCATTGAAATATCATTTGAACGGATTTTATTTCACAGTCGTCGCACAGACGTATAAATTATTAACTATATACAATACGGACGGAGTCTCAACGACACACAAGTGTGTCAAAATTCAGTAATTTTTGTATGGCTACAAATATTTAGACTTTTTCAGGCAGCCAGCAATTAATTTTCGTAGTAAAATGAACAATTCTCTTGTATATATTCATTGAAAACAACAATTAAAAGGTTTCATATAGAAGTATTGGTATTCCGGCCAGCACAAAAAGGGTGCAAGTAAACTTTCGTAGAAGTAAACAAATACAATTCGAACCTTTAAATATTTTTTTACTTGACCCAAACTGGAAATGGCAGTTTAAATTAACGATTTATTATGATTTAACGTGTATCAATAATTTAAAGAGCATTACACGATGTCGTAGATACCATTATACACCTTTGGATTTCTATAGCTGTAAGCCATAAGATTTCTCTACTTGTCCGGTAACGAAGTGAATGTCGTACTTGATTGTATGATCCGTTACGTCATCATCATCGTCATCAGCCTATAACAGCACACTGGAGAGCACAGACCTTCCTGTTTACCATAGCTATGGGGAGTTGGGTCGTAACCTTTAACGTTACCTTAACCGTTAACGATTACCATCCTAAGCCGGGACTGACGGCTTAAAGTACCCTCCAAAGCACGGAGTCATCTTTCTTTTCGGACAATCAGGTGATTCAGCCTGCAATATGCATGCGTTACTTTATCATCATCAGCTCATTAAACGTCCCCACCGAGGGGCACGAGCCTACCCGTTTTGGGTGTAAAGACCTTAGTCGTCCACGAAGGCCCAGTGCGGGCTGGCCGGCTTCACACACAACCTTGAATCTCTTCGCAAGCGTGCCAAGTTTCCGGCGCTCTTACGGAGCAGGATATTTTCCTTCACCGTAAGAGCATCGGATAACGTACATTTCGAGAAAACACATTGGTACCTGGCGGGATTTGAACCTGCGCCCTCCCGGTAGGAGGGCAACAGTCCACACCATTGAGCCACCGACGCTGTTGAGCCATTACTTAGATTCCGATTATTAATATAATACATTTATTGTTTCAGGTATGACATGGCGTTACTCGTAAGTTTTTATCATTATATAATTATAAACTTAATTTACAGTAAGTCTGTATTACTTAAGCTGTGACGCAGATTAGATTATAATCACGAACCTTATTTTTTCCGCTGTTGCCGTAAGAGACAACTTAGGGGAAAACATTTAGCAAATAACTGGTAGCATCAACTTCCATAGTATACCAGGTGATTCTTGAAATCAATGTTTTCAATGTAACTTTAAGAATGTATTTAGTTATTTACTGTTTGGTGCATATTTGTGTCAATTAAATTATAATATTTCTCCCTATTTATAATAAGGTTGACAATAAATTAGCTAATTAGTTCTCCGTATATATTATATGGATATAAAACGAAACATTTAATCTAAATGTAAAACAGAGAATTCATCATCATCAGCTTATTAAACATCCCACCGAGGGGCACAAGCCTACCCGTATAGGGTAAGTAGGCTTTAGTCTACGTCCACTAGTGCGGGCTGGCCGACTTCACACACAACCAATCAATCTCTTCGCAGGCGTGCGTAGGTTTCCTCACGATGTTTTCCTTCACCGTAAGATCGTCGGATAACGTATATTCCGAAAATTTTAATACATACTGGTACGTGGCGAGATTCAAACCTCAGCACTCCCGGCAGGAAGGCAACAGTGCACACTATTGAGCCAATGCCGAAGAGAGAATTGATTTTGAATAAATAATACGCTCTGTTTATTGATAAGAATAAAAAAATTAAGATATTTTCGTTCCACATATTGCCGCTATAATTTTGTAACCCGAAACGAATCATGGATGACGTCATGTGATTTTCGCTACCAACCCTAAGCTACCGTGGGTACAAAATACCCATATAAAGCAGCTTAACGGATCCGACTCCGTCAACATACTTTGCATCCGTCTATACCTCAGATATAGAGATATCTGAAGTCGCAAGAAATAAAACTACTTTTAAAGAATCACCTTGAAAATGCTTTTCGTGGTTTTCGTGGAGCGTCGGTGGCTCAATGGTGTGGACTGTCGCCTTCCTACCGGGAGGACTGAGGTTCAAATTCCGCCACATACAATGTGTTTTCAAATTTTCGAAATGTACGTTATCCGACGTACTTACGGTGAAGTCGTCCAACCCGCACTGGGCCCGCGCGGACGACTAAGGCCTATAAACCCGAGTACGGGTAGGCTCGTGTTCATCGGTGGGGACGTTTAATGAGCTGATGATGATGAAATAGTCTCGTTTTCCTACCCATGAAATGTAATCAAATAAAAAATCCTATTGCCTCTTCCACAATCTATAGATCTACGTGTCCGTGCTTTATGAGAACGTATCTCTCCGGTGCAGTGTCGCGGTCAGCCGGTCCGGGAGGCCCTTTGTATTAAGGGTTAAGCTTAACTCTGTGATTTCTAATAAAACACACCGCCGATGTAGTGTTAATTTTACGGGAGTTCCAAAAAAAATCTTCGCGTAGTTAACGGTCGGTTTGTTGTGTTTATGAGATGCGGGATTTGGTTGATTGAAAGTGTATGTCAATTTAAACTTACGATTAACACTTATAAGTGTCGCAATATAAAAAATACAAAGAAAAAGCATTAAATTACTAAAGTGAAACAAACGCCACGACCAACGGTTTCCGAGGCATACAAGGACTCGACATAATATGAGGGCACTGTAACTAGTAAAACTACCGGGTATAAGAGATTTAACATGTCTATGGTGTCAGGCGCAGTACGACATTGACGGAGAATAACCTGTCTATCAGTTGTTGACCTCCTCCAATGCCGCTCTGTCATGGTCAGGCGTATCACTTAAGATCAGGTGAGCGACTTGACCGTCCTGCACATAATAACAAAATATCCAGTCACCCATCCGATGATGATTTTCGAATTTTTCAATGAATCATGTTTATTTAAGAACTATTCAAATTCAACGAATAGTTTCAGGTAGCTTCATTTTCAAATACTATCTGCAGGTTTACTATTTATATTCCATACCGGAATTCACCGGAAATAAACCGTATGCAAGAACCAGCACCCAGTTCCGGGCCGGATCCGGCTTTAGCGTTCAATGTCGCTCGCATTAAAATACTAGACATCGAGGAAGAAAAATTATTAGTTTCTTGTCTAAAGTTTGACACTATGTTTGATGACCCATTTGGTGTAATGGTTGAGACGTCGGCTACTACACCAAGGGTTCCAGGTTCGGTCCCCGGACAGTACAAACATTTGTGTGCATGAACATGTCTGTTTGTTTGGTCTGGGTGCTTTCTGTGTATATTATGTATGTATTTACAAAAAAAAAATGATAGTTTATTCGTTATTTAGTATTCTAACCGCGCTTAATATGGGGCTAGATGTCGCTGTGTAATTGTTAGTGGATATTTATTTATTTATTTATCCGTTGTTTAGTGCCAATATTACAGGCTAGATGCTTAGTTAAGACTCTTACACGGAACCCTTAGTGTAGTAACCGACGTCTCAACCATTACTCCAAAAGGGTAGTAAGTTTTGACTGAAAAATAATATTCAAAGGTTTACTTAATAAATATGCATCCTCGCGTACTCTTAAACTTCTTAGCATCTCGTTAAAATGGCTGTCTGGGGAACGAAAGTGTAACAATGCACACAAATGATTCCATCGCGAAACAAATTAAAACTGCATTCACTGTTCTGACACTGAGTTTTCACGTATCTCCGAGAACTTGCGACGCCAGGGGACATTCTAATTTCATAGAGCGACGCCATCTTGTGGACTAATCTGCTTAGTTTGCAGCGAGTGCTCAGAGTTTGTTAAAATATATAAGAAACGGGCTTCGGATTGTAACGAAAGGTTGCATTGGTTATTGTTATTTCTTTTTACAGATATGCATCTTTAAATAGCGTCAGCCTTTTACGTCCCATTTAACCCTTTGACCGCCAATGACGCCTTAAGCGCCAGACAAATAGATTTTCTATTGTGTCTGGATTCCCGGCGTTCAATGGGTTAAAGGCTTCACCTAACAGCATTGCTATGGGGAGATTGAAGCCGTATCTCCAAAACACTAGGTCGTAGACTTGGTACTGAGTCGTGAACAGTGCCAGATATCGTCCCGTGAAACAGGAGTATTATGAACTTTTGTGTTTTACGATGAGAGTACTATAGTGAAATTTCCGGGTTTAAGAGACCTAACATTTGTTGTCTCTTGTGACAGGCGCAGTGCGGCATTGGTGGAGAATAATAACTGTCCGTTTTTTATTCATGATGAGCTTGCTCTTGAGTACAGACTATCCTAATGGAATCCTTTCGATCTGGAGGGTGCTGGCTTAAATCCCACCACGTACCAATGTATTTTCGAAATTATATGTACGTTTATGCGACGCTCTTACGGTGAAGGAAAACATTGTGAAAAATATTTTTGCATGAATGGAGATATTCAAAGGTGGTGCGTGCGGTCGGCCAATCCGCACTGGGCCCGCGTGGACGACTAAGGTCTATCCAGTCTTTACGGGTAGGCTCGTGTATAATAAAACCAATATACAAAACAAACATGGCGACAATGTCAAGTACAATGGAGTTCGGTCGGAAACAGGGCGGGCCGGATGGCTGCCGGGTACGAACCGGAACTGCAACGTGTCTCACCTCTAGTGGGAGAAAACATTTATTCTACCATTTGTGCATACAGATCGAAGGGTATCGCGTTAAAAACAATAAAGAACATCTATTATTAGTAGCATAACTTTTAAGTCGTAAGCCTCCTTTGATATTTTAATACCCATGTGTGTGTTTTGTTTATAAGTTAATCGTAAAAGTTGAGATGGAGAGACGGATTTTTATGAGGTTTTAGTTGACTGATATATTGACAACTTAAATATCAATCACAGGATCCGAACGTTTTTACTGTCTATTTTAATGGGCAAAATAGATACCTACTTATTCTGTGTGTAAGGATCTTTAACTTGTTTGTTTTCTATATCATAAAATGTTTAACATTCTTCGTCTCAATAAGTACTTTCGTTTCAAGCGTTCACGGTTCGACATGGGTCTTCCTAATTGTCTGCCAGATATTCCTCAACTTTAATCATTCAGACACATTACAAGCCGTCAATTAAACGGGCATCCCATGCAATAATAAATAATTAATCTATTTAACCAATATTAAACGAAGCTCAAGATATAAGTACCTGTAATAAAATAAACAAAATATCGAACAAAAAAACAATAAAAACATTCATTCATCAAACGATTCATTCACAAATAAACCGTTTTCCATGTCTCCAAAACAAACCTAATAAATTACTGACGGAATTTCAACTGGGGTCAACATGAGTAATCCAATTCCACCTTATCATACGATTCTACCTTCGAACGTTCAACTCACGTACGTTGATTACAACCTTTTGTCCCCCGACAAGAGGCATCTAAAGCCTAAAGAGGTCTCGAAAAACGCAAAAGGCCTCTTTGAGCCAACCGTTACCTGGCCTTTTAACCCTCAATCTTGAAAGCTTGGTATGTATGATACAGTGAATGGTAAGGGGAGGGTTTAAAAGCCATTTAAAAATCAATTTGTCAAAAGAAATGTTCTAATGTTGGCTAAGCGTAACCAAATGTGGACTTATGTTTTAATAATGAGTGATTAATAAAAATATAAAACACATGACAACAATAAACATATATTTAATATACCGACCCATTTGGTGTTGCGGTTGAGAGGTCGGCTGCATCACCAAGCGTTCCGGGTTCGATCCCCGGCCAGTACAAACATTTGTGTACATGAAGATGTCTGTTTGTATTGGTCTGGATGTTTTCTATGTATAATATGTATGTATTTACAAAAAAGTATATAAATATGATTATCCGTTGTTTAGAACCCATAATACAGGCTTCACGCTTAACTTGGAGCTAGATGGCGCTGCGTAAATGTCAGTGGATATTTATTTAAAAAAAGGAGCGTACAAAATATTCTCCAACTTTCTGATTAAATAGAATTTCTGATAAATGATAACGTATTTCTAGGAACTGGCTTGGAAATGTTCGTGGGCGATGCAATGGTATCATTTTTCACCACATTATCCGCTACTATAAGATAAAAATAACCAACACTATGAAAGACATACCTATAGAATACTTCAAAAGTGTAAAATTTTAGCTAACCTTTAGTATTTCCGTCGTTTGTATTGTAATAAAAACAAATAATTATCAATTATCTTAAGGTTCTCGAGTGGCGTCCACGTAACGGAAAGCGAAGCATAGGCCGACCCCTAACCAGATGGACGGATGGATGTCAACTGCAAGGGATCGGTCCGCGTGGAAATCATTAGGGGAGGCTTCGTTCAGCAGTGGACATAATTAGGCTGTAATGATGATGATGATGCTGATGAAGATTATCAATTTATCACAAATGACATCTTCCAATCTTTATTTTTTCACTGACATTATTATCTACCAAATTGATTTATAGTGTTTTAGAAATTTTATGTATTTTTTCCCAAAACATTTTATTTAGAAGTATTTTTTAATTATTTTCACATACTCAATTTGTATATGTTCATTTCCTTACTTTTAAAATGTTTCGATTCCTTTTTCATTCGTCAAAACATGCCTACATAATTTACTGAGGAAGAAATACGTCAGATAATTAACCCAAAGCATGCCCATTGTTCTGTAATTAATACAAATATTAAAAGACAACAATAGGCTTTTTCATACATTTCGTATTGTAAAGGAAGGAATGCGTGTAACGTAAAAAATCATAGATTGGATATATTCCAATCAATTGTGAACATTAGGGTTGACAGTTTTCTGATTTAGTTTTATGCACTAGGGGGGGTTACCGCCATCTCTTACAACAGTGTTACAATAATATTACTTCGTCTTTTCTGGTACAAAAATGCTGATGTATCATTATCATCATCATCAGCTCATTAAACGTCCCCACCGAGGGGCACCTACCCGTATAGGGTGATTAGGCCTTAGTCGTCCACGCGGGCCCAGTGCGGATTGGACGACTTCACACACAACCTTCGAATCTCTTCGCAGGCGTGCATGAAGGTTTCCTCACGATGTTTTCCTTCACCGTAAGAGCGTCGGATAACGTACATATATTTTCGAAAATTCGAAAATACATTGGTACGTGTCGGGATTTGAACCTCAGCCCTCCCGGTAGGAAGGCGACAGTCCACACCACTGAGCCACCGACGCTCAATTATAACAATTCGGTTTTAATAGATTGTGGTTGGGTTACTGTTAGGCTAGATGAAAGTCGACTTGGTATCCATCCCAGTGCCAGATATCGTCCCGTGTGGGAT
Source organism: Leucinodes orbonalis (assembly GCA_019425675.1). Classification (NCBI taxonomy): domain Eukaryota; kingdom Metazoa; phylum Arthropoda; class Insecta; order Lepidoptera; family Crambidae; genus Leucinodes; species Leucinodes orbonalis. The sequence continues at coordinate 89,577 of PQWD01002637.1, forward strand.
ATGAATTTTAGGCAGTTTTCTGTTTCTGTATCTAGGGATGATGGCGTTCTAGCTAGTAAAATAACTGTGCCTCCTCTTATGATCGGTCTTAGTAGTAGATATCCATCTTCCACTCGCCACCTTAACCAGTTTTGACGACAGACCGATTTTGACGGGACCTTCGCGGACAGAAACCGCCTGCAAACGTCAAAACAAATAAACATCAATTGTATCTCGCATACTGTCCGCGAATGTGTTAATAATAATTTCTTTATCACCCTATACGGGTAGGCTCGTGCCCCTCGGTGGGGACGTTTAATGAGCTGATGATGATGATGATGACATTCAAGTAAAATATACTTATTGTGGTTAGTAACCATATAACTTAAAAAAGTTTATATTACAAAATAATGTAATGTTGTTAAAATAAAAGCTGTTGAACAGCTCACGTCGCGTCACCTGCGCGCCTTAACGTGACGATTTCAATATAATTTGTTTTGAAGTTAGCTCAGATCCTGGAGAAACACGTAGGCTACGTTATACTGCCGGATAATATCTTACTACTACTAGGGGCACTCATCATCAGCTCATTAAACGTCCCCACCGAGGGGCACGAGCCTACCCTCATAGGGTGATTAGGACTTAGTCGTCCACGCGGGCTCAGTGCGGATTGGACGACTTCACACACAACCTTCGAATCTCTTCGCAGGCGTGCATGAAGGTTTCCTCACGATGTTTTCCTTCACCGTAAGAGCGTCGGATAACATACATATATTTTTCGAAAATTCGAAAATACATTGGTACGTGTCGGGATTTGAACCTCAGCCCTCCCGGTAGGAAGGCGACAGTCCACACCACTGAGCCACCGACGCTCTACTAGGAGCACTACTAGTTAGTAATAAAACACAGGGTTTTCAGTATTGTAACAACCCTATTTCAAATATTACATCAAATTGTTCGCGCGTTGCGGTACAATTTAACATTTACCAGAATTTACATTTCAATTTCGTTAATGAACCAACGTTTACGTAATAATCAAAGGTTGCCTAACAAAAGCTTGTCGGCTCGTCATCGCTGTATATATCGCTTGAAAAAGGTGATCTTGAAATGTAATATTGAATTTTAAGACTATTATCTGGTTGGTCAGATAATCGTCCTGAAATTCAAGGGACACGTGATTGTAGTATTTTAAGACTTAGGTACTTGCTTAGTGGGTTTATTTTATAGTTTCAGAGCCAGCCTTTGAAGATCCAGGCTATCTCACACAGTATGGCTTCCTCGTATTTTCCAAGGAAGGGGGTTCCTTTTTATAGGTTAGCAATAACTCTAAAGCTATGATCTGGAGAAAGACCTGTGTCCTGCAGTGGAGTTTTTAAGGTTTTGTTAAGTATTTGACAAATAACATAAAAAGAAATTAATATAAAAGAAATATCCACATACACAGCGCCATTTAGCCCCAAACTAAGTATAAGCATAAGCCTGTAATATGGATACTCAACAACGGATAAACATATTTATATAATATATATATATTTTAAAAAGTACATATTGTACATAGAACACACCAGACCAATACAAACAGGTATGTTCATGCACACAAATGATTGTACTGCCCAGGGAACGAACCCGGAACCATTATTACAAGAGCCGACATCTCAACCACCTACCCCAGATGGGTCAAAAATGTTAATGGTATCATAAAATATCATTGTGATGGTGAGAAGAACAATATTTCAAAACTGTAGGACTAAACTATAAGCATACGTCACTCGTTACAGATTAAATTGCCCACGCATTCTAAAAATTAGGGTCCAACCAATATTAAACGTGATCATAGATTTGTTAATCCCTAATCGATTCCACCGCGTCGACATCCAAATTCATAAGGGTCGGGTAGGTTTACTAACAATAAATAGAAAAGGCTCGCCTTAATCCTGTTCATGGTGATTTTGTTGGTATGGTCTCTAATTATCATTTCGTTCCTACATCCTTTAACCGCAGGGTTGAGTTTATTTTGGATTACCACTTCATTATATGTCGAAATAAATTTGGGTTCTTAGTTCCATCATCTCGAAACACAGGAGCGCAAAATACTACTATTTGGCGAGACGATATCTGGCACTGCGGTGGTACCTACCTAGACAATTCAGTATCGAGTCACCACCTAGTAAAAAAGCATCTCAAGGGGACACTATAAACATATTTTTAACCCCACTATAACACATAGTTCGAGTTAAGAGCGTCGGTGGCTCAGTGGTGTGGACTGTCGCCTTCCTACCGGGAGGGCTGGGGTTCAAATCCCGACACGTACCAATGAATTTTCGAATTTTCGAAAATATATGTACGTTATCCGACGCTCTTACGGTGAAGGGAAACATCGTGAGGAGACCTTCATGCACGCCTGCGAAGAGATTCGAAGGTTGTGTGTGAAGTCGTCCAATCCGCACTGGGCTCGCGTGGACGACTAAGGCCTAATCACCCAGTACAGGTAGGCTCGTGCCCCTCGGTGGGGACGTTTATGAGCTGATGATGATGAACACATAGTTATGCTTGTAAGATTAACTTTTTATTTGTTTAAGATATTCTCCAGCAGTTAAACACAGACTAAAATCGCTTTGTTAACCAAATACCTACGTTCATATGCATGAGGTATAAAATTGTGTTGTATCAATATTACAAACAGACACTCCAATCTTATGAACCGATTTCAAAAATGGAGGTTCTGAGTTTGACCTGTTAGTATGTATGATTCCCTCCGGCCCGATGGACCGACGACTTACGAAAGGTCGCTGGTTGAAGCTGGATGAGAAAAGCGGAGGACCGGGATGTCTGGCGCAAAATGGGGGAGACCTATGTCCAGCAGTGCACTGCAATAGGTTGACGAGAGAGAGAAAGAACACTTATGCATTTCAAATGAAGCTACCACTGGTTCGAACTGTCTGTGTATTGGATTATATACAAGTCAAAATCCGATCATTCAATGTAGGCTTAACAATTAGATCCAATTAAAGTCAATATTTCCAAACTTTGTTTGGAAAATAAAAGCTTTGGACTATGCTAAAGAATCACGTAAAAAAAAACAACAATACCCTAAGTCACAACTCACAAGGTGTATTTTATAATCTTTCTATCCTTTTAGCTTTTCCTTGTATTTAACGTGGCAGTTATACTTACTGTTAGGTCTGTCTGCTTGATCCTAGCTTAAGTTCGAAAATAGTATCGGAAGGTTTTCCTTGAACATCTTTAATATTTTTGTTATTAATTCAACTATGATAAAGCAATGATTTTGGTTTTGATTTTGATTTGATTTGTGTTGAACACAAATGGAATTGTCACGCAGGCCTCACTTGAAACATCGCGAGTGAGGTTCGACCCTAGTAAATGACGTATTTTTATCGGTACGGAGCCCTGGAACTCCCCCCCCCTAAAGTTATATATATATATATATATATATATATATATATATATATATATACTATATATATAAATAAATAAATATCCACTGACATTCAAACAGCGCCATCTAACCCCATATCAAGCAAAGAGCTCGAAGTTAGGGTAATAAGCAACTGATAAACACACATTTTATATACTTTTTTGGAAATACATACATAATAAATATAGAAACACCCAGACTATCACAAACAGACATGTTCATGCACACAAATGTTCGTGATGTCCGGGTATCGATCCCGGTACCATGATGTTGTAGCCGATACCGATCGCTAAATATCAGGTTTATCTTCTACTCGTATGGAAATCTTAAAAAAAAACGTAATACTGTCAGACACGTTTGACGTTTGACCAAATATCAAAATGGCCGCATAATTGAAAATGGCGGGAAACTTCTCGTTTAGCATACAATGAACACTCAGCCTGCCCGCATTACTGCTTAATTGAAAATTAATCTCGCTATCTTAAATTCAAAGTTACCAAGGTCAAGTTTATTGTGAGAAATTTGTAATCTCGTGTGTGTTTGTTTTTGCTTAAAGTTTTCACTTAGATGATAATATGGAAGAGAGGGAATGAGTGATATGTTTGGTCTCAAATTACATCATGCCCATGAGTGGACTACAATCAACCTTAAAACGAGCGAACATAGAAGAAATGGTGTAATAATTGAGTAAATAAAAAGTCAAATAATAGTAATAGGAGTATGGGGGTTACGGAACAAACTAATAACTATGCCTTAGTAATTTTTTGGCACTCAATACTTACTGTACCTATATAAATATAACAGTAGCCCACAGACATCCGAATATACAATTAGACTGGACGAGCCGCCAAGTTTATAGGCAGTCCCAGTGTCGCAATTTCTTTTCGGTTCTTACCTGTGAAAAGTTATTATGTTTCTTGGTAAATTTACTGATTCATTGCGATGATGGCTAATACAATTGAACAGGATAGCATTTTGGAAGAAAACGGTAATTTCTTCTAATATTCGTGCGTCTTGACTCGTCTCACAGAGCGTAAACTGGCAGCCAGTGTATGCTCGTTGAGCTTACAGTTGTCGCACTTTAAACGCGGCTTGCCCCATCTCCTGTATTGGGAAATCTGTGCATTAGCCTCTATAGTAGCAGACTGTTTTCACGATAGCCAGTGGCGTGCACTCCATATATGCAAATAAGCAGTGCATACCCTGTGCGTCCACACAACTCGGGAAATTGTCCCTCTACAGATTTGAAACCATAGGCGATCTACTGTCAACAACAGCAATCAATTTGACAAAAATTTAAAATTATTTATTGTTTTTGCCATTACTGTCACTCACTTTATATACCCTACTCATAATCTCTATGCACGCCACTGACGGTAGCTAGTATTAAAACTGCCGCAAAGTGGTATCAAAACACCATTTGGTTATATTAATCAATTATCAGACTATTAAAACACAATCACCAAAGGTTTAACTTTTACGATTAAAGTTATAGTTAAAGGGACCCACGCAATTAACTATATCATGGTTATATACACGACAAGAAGTATATATATGGGGTTAGGCGTATGAAATGACGTGGTATTTTTGGGGGTTGGGGGGTCTGACGGTAGTTTTTCCCCAACCCCCCAAAAAATCCTGTCGGTACCCAAAAAATACGCAACCGATTCATTATTTTTTCAAATATAAATATTATTTTATTCAGAAAAGGTTTGTATTTTTGTATGTTTGTTTCTAATAAACTCAAAAACTACTGTGCCAAAAATTCTATCACCATTAGAAAGCTACATTCATCCTGAGTAGCATAGGCTATATGTATTTCAAAAAAACAGGTAAATAAGTAAAAATACCCGTGAAGCTAAGGGCGGCTCGATAGTCAAATATAAATACAAATGAGAAACAGAACAATAATTGAAATTCGTGGCATAGTACAAAATAAAGCAAATTGTGGTAGTTAAATAATTCAAGGCGCTTTGTAGTAGGTTAATATTCAATCAGTTGCCGCAAAGCTTATTAATTCAATTTAAGCTTGACACAAGGTAAATTCTATTTTATGGAATAATTTAAAATTCGCCAACTCGTGTAAAAGCTTGGGAGATTTATGTCTCGCCAGGAAAGTTTATCTTCTACGCCGTATGAAATTAGCGTATTTTTTTATATGAAAAATGAAAAGTGTTTGTTCAGTTTAGGTCCTTACAGGACACTTAAATGTCGCTACCACTGGTGGATAGGGGCCAAACGAACTGGCAGATCACCTGATGCAAAGTAAATACTTCCAACCATGGACATTTAAAACACCAAAGGAGCTACAAGTTGCGTGGCCGGACTTTCTACAAGAGCACGCTCTTTTCTTGAAGTCTGCAGGTTGGTGACGAAGAGAAATTATTAGCTAATACTCGAGGCACTTCCACATTATTTCATATGAAACAGAAAGCGGGTGAATACAACTGCATCCTCTGATTTTATCTAAATCCAACCGTTCGACCATTAAAGAATAAAAAAATTGTATGCATACATTTATAATTAAATTCTAATCTTATTCTTTTTATTGATATATTCAATGCGATTAAAATTGGGCCACTCGATCGCCCTTTCATTTGCCATCCAGAGTCCCGTCACCGCACGAAAATGGACTTGGATACGTTGTTGGAAAACGGTATGTTTCCATTATTATCTACTCTTTTTAACGTCTTACACTAAAACGATTGAACAAAGGTACCTACTCGTATATGAATCAAATGTGAAATCATGAACTATTTCTTGCCACTAATCGTAGACCGGCTTTTACATACAAATGGTATCCTAGCATTTACAAAAGACTACAATAGTTTCCCTATCGATAAATTAATGAACACGGGCGTAAACTTGACTAAAGCGATTGTTTCGCGAATAACTGAACTGTCAAATGCACCTTGCTATTATAGTGTAAGTAAGCAACATATAAACTGAATATGGTGCTACATTCTGTTTATTTTTATATATTCGTAACTTCGTCGGTTGTATAAGTGTGAAGTAAGCAACATATTACTAAATATGTTGCTACATTCATGCTGTAATTATTTTTATATATTCGTAACTTCGTCGGTGGCGCAATGGTGTGGTCTGTTACCCTCCTATCGGGAGGGCCGAGGTTCAAATCCCGCCACGTGCTAATGTGTTTTCCAATTTTCGTAATTATATGTACGTTATCCGACGCTCTTACGGTGAAGGAAAACATCGTGAGGAAACCTGTGCACGTCCAAAGAAATTAAGGGTTTGCGTGAAGTCCAACCTTCACTGGGTCCGCATGGACGACTAAGGCCTAAACACTCTATACGGGTAGGCTCGTGTTCCTCGTGACGTTTGATGAGCTGATGGTGTGTGGTGATTCTATTCTTACATAAATAGAAAACTAACATCTAATATAATTTCGACTAGAATAGAAATAAAACGGATAGAATATAGCTAATGATCCGGAAAATAAATCTGCTGAACAACCCACGTCAAAATAATTTGCCAATTTAGCGTTTGTTATTCGGCCGTCATGTTCGGAATGTTGATATTAGTGTTTCTCTACATTAACATTACTCGTTAGTAGTAATTCTTCGTTTTCTACTAGTAAATTGAAAACATTAAAATAATAACAATATTAACTGACATTCACACAGCGCCATCTAGCCCCAAGTTAAGCGTGAAGCCTGTATTATGGATACTAAACAACGGATAAACATACTTATATAATTCTTTTTTGTAAATACATACATATTATACATAGAAAACACCCAGACATGTTCATGCACACAAATGTTTGTACTGCCCGGGGATCGAACCCGGAACCTGGGTGTTGCAGCCGACGTCTCAACCGCAACACCAAATGGCCCAAATGGGTCGTGGACCTCTATCTACTTTATTAATGAAATAGACTTAACAATTTTGTAATGTCGTTTAAATTTAGGATGAAACTATATATATGGCGTGCAAGCGTACTAATAATGTCTTTAAAAAAATAAGTGTAGACAATAACATCCACGCATAAAAACTCACAGGTAAGGGTAAATTATGAATTTAAAGCAAGGCAATACATCATCAAGAAAAGGTCTAACGTAATTTTCTTTTTACAGCACGGCAAATGTTACGGGATTTAGGAAAAGATTTTTCAAGATGGCCGCATTCCATCTCAGACGCCAATTTAGATCAGTCATTCATGAAAAAATTATGCTAATGAACTCATATAAAGTATACTACATATATTTTATATTATTTTCTTCCTAAAGACAAACCTTAATCGAGAGAGATAAAGGGACGCTTGCTTTTAGTGCCTGCCTTTTAACTGACGTTTAGAGAAATTTATTTTAGCGGTATCTTACAAACGATAAGACAAACCTTCGCTGGGCCGTCATATGAGCTCAATTGTGACGAAAATACCCAACAGGTAAAGCTTATAATCAGCCCATAAAATCCCACTGCAGGGACAGGTCTTGCCCTCACAACATGCCGTGGATTCCGAGAATCATCAATAATTGAAAAACATTAAAAACACATAGTTTGACAAAATTCAAGCATTCAAACTGAAGTATCAGGGAAGCATAACTAACATGGCAGAAGTAACTAAGAAAAGTCTACGGAAATCATCATCATCAGCTCATTAAACGTCCCCACCGAGGGGCACGAGTCTATCCGTAAAAGGTGTAGGCCTTAGTCGTCCTGGTCGTCTACGAGGACCTATTGAGCGTATTGTAAGAGCGTCGGATAACGTACATATAATTCCGAAAATCCGAAAACAGATTGGTACGTGGCGGGATTTGAACCTCAGCCCTCCCGGTAGGAGGGCAACAGTCCACACCATTGAGCCACCGACGCTCTGACACCGACAAATGAGGGTTTTTGCAATGTAAAACTCACTAGATGGCGCTACGTTGGTGAAAGGTCTAGGATAATTTCGATTGGTCACTGATGTTTGTAGTGACATTAAATATCCAAATGTCACGCGAATAACCAATGGGAAGAGAGCAACTTGCTATTATACTTGACAGATTATTAAATTACAAATACCCTCATTATATACTTACGAAAATTGAAAATTAAGCAAGATACGCTGAGTACTGCTAATAATAAATATTGTAATGACATTCTGTCGATCAAAGTACTAGTTGTCTATGCCAACAACCCGATAATTTGAGCTAATCACCATCTCACTTATCTAATAAATAACTTAGTTTAACAATTTGAACTGTCATTAATCAAAACAAATTATCGAAATGGCTCCGTGGTTGGCACAGCGTTCGGTTTAGATCACTGCTCAATCCAGGGGTCATGGGTTCGAGTCAATCGGGTAAAAGACACTTGGTGCGATTTTTTCCTGTTAGGCTACGCATTAAAGGCTGAATCGCCTGATTATAATAATAAAAAATACAAAATAAATATCCACTGACATTCACACAGCGCCGTCTAGCCCCAAGTTAAGCGTGAAGCTTGTATTACGGGTACTAAACAACGAATAAACATTAAGTATGTTTAATATACATTTTTTTGTAAATACATACATATTACACATAGAAAACACCCAGACCATTACAAACAGACATGTTCATGCACACAAATGTTTGTACTGCATGGAGTTTGAACCCGGAATCCTTGGTGTTGCAGCCGAAGTCTCGACCATTACACCACATGGGTCGTCAATAACTTGAACTTGTTGCGATTTTGCCCAGTTAGACTAGGCATTAAAGGCTGAACCCGATTATCCGAAAAGCAAGAGCACTTTTAGTCGTTGGTCCCGGTCCATCATGTAAAAACTATTGATTCGTGATATGCTCTGAAATATCCAAATGCAGCGACAGCACACATACACATATTTCGAATGAGCGTACATGTACATAAACAAAGAGCCTACAACTGTATTCTCTTTGGCGGTTCGTTTTTGAGGCACGGGTGGCGTGTCTACCTTTATATATACAGAATATTATTGGTCTCGGCTATAATCATAGGATGGTAGGATACCCAACATTCAGCCCGCGTGTTGGGCTACGGCCATAATTATCTCGTGCGCCTTTTAGTGCGCTGTTATAGGCTGATAATGAATCGAAATACTATACTATATATTGATAACAGTGAACCCGCATTTGTCTTGACGTTATTGCCCGACTGACCAAATAAATTGTATTATGTGGAAGTAAGCTTCTAAACATTTCGATTCTGCACTTTATCGGCCTATGAAAGACGCAATACGCACTAACTCATAGAGTTTTTAGCCCTATACCACCGGTAGAATTCATGACAATCACTATAACTACAATTACTGCTATATAAATATGTTTATCTCATTCTAATTGAAAGAAACATTGAAACATTCCTTGAACCTATGATTTCTCATCATCATTAGCTCCTTATACGTCCCCACCGAGGCGGATACCCGTATAGGATGTGTAGGCCTCAGTCGTCCACGCGGGCCCAGTGCGGATTAGCCAACTTCATAAACAACCTTTGAATATCTTCGCAGGCATGCGCAGGTTTTATCCCGATGATTTTCTTCATCGTGAGAGTGACGAATAAATGTACTTATAATTCCAAAAAAACTAAATGTTACTACGTGGCGATATTTGAACCTGCACCCTGTGCCTGTGAAGGAAAACATCGTGAGGAAACTTGCGCACGCCTGTGTAGAGATTCAAAGGTTGTGCGCGAAGTCTTCCAATCGTCCTCGTACGTTTAATGAGCTGATAATGAAATTTTAATGAATGAAATTTCTTCAAAAAAATCCCTTTATAAATATGCCCTATTCCATTTGCAAGCTTATTCAATCGTCAAACACTTAAACTGGCAGAAGGAGGTTTCAATTGAATTACACTGGAATATGGACAGTAGATTTAGCACTCACTTATAGGAACTTAGCAATCTTGGGCGCCCAGTGAAGTGGAACTATTCACGTTTTAAAGCTATCGAAAAACATCTTTGAGTTATAATAGAGAATCTTATGCTGGAAAAAATTGAAGTACCAGTGATTTAAAAAAACAAAATTTTTGTATATTGAAAGAAAAAAATAATAAAATACATTTATTTATTGAGGAGGCCTTAGTCCAGCAGTGGATGTTCAATGGCTGATATGATTATGTTTTAAGATTGAACATCGTTAGAAATGACGAATCATGACGAATGATTGGTTTTTTATTCATGATTGGCTTGCTCTTTCTTTGAGCACAGACTATCCTTATAATAATAATAATATTCATTTATTCAGTCAACATACATGGACTAAAATCAAATTAACAATAAAAAAAAAAACAATACACTAATATGAAGTCAAGATTACAAAATGAATTAATTTTTCCTTTTTAATATGATAATAATAAATGACATGAATATGACAATTAAGTTAGTTAAAATCAAAATAATATAATAATCAAAATAACAATTCATATTTAAAACATAATAAAAGAAAAAAAAAAGAAAATCTAAAATACTATTTTAATGGAAGAGACGTGCTCTAAGATGGAGCGAGCTTGCCCAGAAAAAGCCTATTCACTCGTTTTTTAAATGCCACGGGTTCGTATGTGGCCGGAAACACAGACGCAGGTAGTTTATTCCATTCATTTGCAGAACGCATAATGAAAGTAGATGCAAAACGCTTATTCCAAATACGGGGAACGTCAACCACAATGGATGAAATTTTGCAGTCCGTCTCGATGACCTATAATGAAAGGGAGGCGATGGACGATAGGTCTCATATACCCGGTAATTTTACCCGCTACAGTGCCCATATGCTAAAACACAGGTGCCTAACACTCCTATTCCACGGGACAATATCTGCCATTGCGGGTACCTAAACGACTCAGTACCAAATCTCATCATCCATACTGAACGAAGGCCTGCCCTAATGATTTCCACGCGGGTACCGAATCTACCACCTAGTAATTTAGCCTTTCAGTTCGGTGAATCAGAAAGCCCTATCTATAGGTACAGAGGTGGTCATCAAAAAGCAACGATCAGTTTCTCCTCTGTCATGAGAGTTATGGCCTGGGCGACACATAAATCTGTAACGACTCACCTACAACCCGTTTATGACGTTGGTTACTGTCTATATTATGTTACTTAAGCGCTCAAGTTTAAAATAAGCTGGCGTATCATATTTTCCAGTATGTTCAGTGTTTGTTACGACGATCATGTTCTATGTTATTGGAGTAAGTTTCCGCACTTACTTCTTAAAGTGGATCATTGTACGTAAGCTACATGGGTAAATTTAAAGAAAGAAAGAAAAATGTTGGTGCAATTCAAATTATAACAAGTTAGTCCTTAAAATAATATTGTTTTGTCATGGCGCTAGTGTTCTAAAGAAAAAATTATAATAATAACGTTTCGCAACCGCACATAACAATAATGGCAATATATACAGATTTAGCCATTCAAATAAAAGTACAGTGGAAAGTTGATACCGTACAAATAGTGCCTATTGTAATATCTTCAACCGGTGTCATACCTAAAACATTACATAAAAGTCTACAAACTTTGCAAATACCCAAGCATAAAATGTATTTAATGCAAAAAGTAGTTATCCTAAACACATGTCGTATAACGCGTAAATTTCTTTCAACCAGCCGTATCGCCACTTATTGATAGTAAACCAAACTATTTAACATGACATCTTACCTTATAAAACTCTAACTTTAATTAATACACGCTTGGTTAACGCCCGCGTGATATTAAAATAGCCTCATTTAATGAGAGATATACAAGCAATAAACAATAATAATTTAAAGAGGATTCATAACTAAGCATTGCATCATAGCCTACGCAACTAATACATGTATAACTGAGTGCGGGATTGATTCATATGTAGTGTGTTGAAATTATACTGGCTGTAGATTAAATTTTCAGTATTAATAAAAATAAACCAATGTTATTTGACATACATTGTTTTCAAATGCTTATTTTTTATAACAATACCATTTTATTTAGTGCTGTTAAATTAAATTATTATTATTTGAAACAGATCACAAACTAAGCATTAGAAATAACAAACCAAACTTTATTTTTTATTAATTCATAGTCCACGACGTGAAATTTCGTACGTACTAAATATTGCCAACAAAAATAAACAAATGCATATCATATAATGTTTGTATAAACCTATTTAAAGGGGCAAATAGAAGTGCAAAAAGCATATTATTAGGTACGTATTAGATACAAGGACCATGGACCAATATCGGCCTATAGTAATCCAATAAATATTATCTAATAAAGATAAATTAATTAATACATTTTCATGCGAATTATTTATTTATCTGCTGTCTTGTAACCTTTACATAATAATACTTGAAAATTATAGACACGCCATATTGCACATCTCATGTCAGATCAACCATGGTCATTTTATATATCAATTGACTTACAACTATGCTTATATATTAACTTATGTCTATGTGTGAGGGAGGTTGCTTACACACACTACACATAAATTTAGGGTCATTTGAATCAGAAGGATAAATAAAAATACAATGTTAATAAGTAAGTAATATTTAACAGTAATTGAAGTATTATCCAAAGAGCTTCTGTTTATTTGACATTAATCCAACAGAATCTATCATTCGTAATTAATATTATATTCAATACATAAAACGTATGTTAACTGTTATCTATGTAGTGATTTGCTATTTATACTGAGTTTACTGAAGTGCATTTCAATAAAAGATTTTGTTTTCCTTATCACGTTGAAAGCCGCATATGTGTTCACCCCATATTAGTACCAAGTATTCCAATTGACTCTTTAGGGTTCCTCAATATTATATGTTAGATGGAAAGATTAACAAATAAAAACTTTATGACTCGCAATTACAAGAAAATACAGAATATACCTCTCTCTCTTCAACCTATCGCAGTCCACTGCTGGACATAGGTCTGCCCCATTTTGCGTCAAATATCACGGTCCTCCGCTTTTCTTATCCATCTTCCACCAGTGACTTTCGCAAGTCGTCGGTCCATCGGGCCGGAGGGCGACCCGCGCTACGCTTGCCAAGACGCGGTCTCCACTCCAGAACTCGTCTGCTCCAACGGCCATCGGTTCTGTGATATACGTGACCAGCCCACCGCCACTTCAAATTGCTGATCCGGCGGTCTATGTCGGTAACTTTAGTTCACTTACGGAATAAATCATTTCTGATCGTATCCCGTAAGAGAGACTCCAAGCATAGCTCGCTCCATTGCGCGTTGAGTGACTTTGAACTTGTGAACCAATCCCGCAGTCAGTGTCCATGTTTCAGCTGCGTATGTTAGTACGGGTAGAACGCATTGCTCAAAGATTTTCGTTCTATAAGCATTGCGGTACAGTTGACGCTGGGCATGACGTAGCTTATCGAATGGCGCCAACTCAACTGAAATATACTACCACAAATAAAACACAATATTGTGGACAAAGGTACCCTTATCGCTACAGGTGAACTCTTTTATTTTCTTTTTCCATTTCTAGATTACTCAGTACATTTAGCATCCTGATCAGGTACAAATCGGGACGCGTCCCCGGATCTCTGAAATAATAAATATTATTATTATTGGTTATTCTGCTACAAATTATATTACTAACTTAAATTTAATTTAAAAATTGCTTAGACTTTTAAAATTATTTAGAAAAAATATATATTTCCATGGCCCTTTTTGCTTGTTTTAAATTAGCATAGCTCGGTGGCTCAATGGTGTGGACTGTCGCCTTCCTACCGGGAGGGCTGAGGTTCGAATCCCGATACGTACCAATGTGTTTACGAATTTTCGAAAATATAAGAAATTTTCGGTGAAGGAAAACATCGTGAAAAAACCTGCGCACGCCTGCGAAAAGATTCGAAGGTTGTGTGTTAAGTCGTCCAATCCGCAATGGGCCCGCGTGGACGACTAAGGCCTAATCACCCTATACGGGTAGGCTCGTGCCCCTCGGTGGGGACGTATAATGAGCTGATGATGAAATACAATATAATGATGCCTTGCAGTCCTCTAAACTTCAAATCAGAAAGCTTACAACACGCCATATAATCGCATTAAAACTCTTGTTTACCAAACAAGCCGGTTATTTTAGACAAAGCCAACAATAACATTAGACCGTGAATATTATGCACGGAACCCGCACTCAAGTGTTATGCTTAAGCATTTACAACAAGCTCTGTGGGATGCAAATTTCAATTTTCCATTGCCACACTGCGTGGCCGTATTGCAGGAATAACCTCTGTACAATTCCGGGCTATTTGTGTACGCGATTTGTCTGTAGTGCTATTTTTAAACTACAATTGTAGGACGCTTGGATATATATTAATTTAATTGATTAATTGATTTAAATTTGAGAAGTTGATATTGCTTTAGCAGTTTGTAATTTTGGCGATGAAACATCATCACTTCAGCTCATTACTTATACGTCCCAACTGAGGGTCACGAACCTACCCGTATAAGGTGTATAGGTCTTAGTCGTCCACGCATAACCTTTAAATATGTTCGTAGGCGTTCACAGGTTTCCTCACGATATTATCCTTCACCGTTAGAGCGTCGGATAACGTTCATATAATTTCAAATCTCGAAAATCAGTACGTGGTGGGCTTTGAATCAACGCCCTTCGGAAGCAACAGTCCACAGATCCACACCAATAAGCCACGAACGCGAAGAAATATAATAAACTCAACAAATAACCTTAACAATACCTTACAAAATATTGCATTCATTAACATTGTACAAATAGATCGAAATCCTTTTTCCGAAACGTAAACAAATTTCCAAACAATCCTTTCTATTGTTAAGTCCCTTTGATTTTTGGTTTCTACATTATGAGTATTAAAGGCCTCCATCGCTCCGAAAAGGGAAGACCCTTTTCAATTCGTTTGTGGTGACACAAACAAAGAGGATTAAGTGCAAGGTGTTACGGTCAATCCGATAAATTTGACCTCTTTATTTACATTACAGTGCAAGACCTGGGTCGGCTATTTCCTCAAAAGGTGACATTTTGAGGAAATAGATCTTAGCGAACTCTAAGGAATTAAGGACAGGGTATGTAACACTATTCCAAAATACTGCTTGCAATGCTATGATCTAAACATATAAATAAAATTGGGGTATATGTAATATTGAAATAACAATTTTTTTCTTCATGCACATACATATAACGGTACACACCAAACAAACATTTTTAAAATTTACGTCCATCTGTCTGATTATGCCGGGTAATCTCAGCTACAGCTGGACTGTTTTGGACGGAACTTTTTGGCAGGTAGCTGATGTAGCAAGAAAAAACATGGCGAGTTTTTTTTTAGAAAATACTTTTTATTTAGATAATACTTTTATTCTAGAAAATAGAAGTAATATCCTTTTGTCGCGCTTTAACTACGCGATTTTAGAATAACTTATACCGCGGGTAACAGCGGGAACCAACCAGTAAGTTATATAAAAAGTTTTCCATAGAAGTCTATTCTATAGAATTCCTAAAGGCAAAACAGGCTATGCACCTTTTATTTGCATATGTAGAGTGCATGCCAATGGAAATAGAATAACGTCTAATTAATGACGCATTAATATATGCACCACATATTGGTATTAGTACTTTTATATAGAATTATAAGTTCACTGCATTTACGACGGGACGCAAGTGATAAGATTTTAAAGTATTTAAGCCTCACGTTATCCGACCTATACTTAGGACCAATACATTGCAAGTTTCGGAATCGAATATATAGAACTTATAGGCCGAAATAAAAAGGCAAGAATATTTCAAACCCTAAACAAGCCATAACGGGCCAACTAGAAACTCCTTTGCAACTGATTATGACTTTTTACAAGCCTTTTATTTATTTTTTGATTCAATGATATTCATGATGCAAGGTTTAAAATCCCAAAGATTTACCTTAGTAACTTTTACGACTGCAATATTTAAATAATTCACCTCGCTTTCGGTGAATCAGTTTCATTTTGTTTAATACTTTCGTAAAGAGTTTCCGAGGCAAATTAAATTGAACAACCTAATCCCGTGAGTGAGGTTTTTAATTCTATAAAGGAAACATAATTTGGCAACCTCGCGGGAAACAAAGTTATTGTTTCTATAAATCTCACTTAACTTTTCGGTGTTCATAAAGTTTTTGAGGTTAAATGTTCGACGATAGATGGCGCCCTATATGTAATCAGATTAGCCTACTTTTCTGCTCAAATAAATGTAAATCACTACTACCTGAAAGTTAGTAGTGACTTTTGATCACACCACAAAGTATTTGTAGCCTGATGATTGCTTTATAAGAATCATACCTTTTTATTTTACGGTGTTGCAGCAAATTCAACAACTGGCAGTGTTATCATGAATTATGTTCTCAGAATACACTACAAGGGGTTTTCGGCCCTCAGGGTTGAGGGTTAGACGGGGTCAGGGAATAACTTGGTGGTAGATCCCTAGAGACTCTCAAGTGAGATTAAATTTACAATCATAATTTAACACATGTAAATGTTTGGGAAAGGGAAAAATTAATAAGCATTTTGAAAATAATAAGTCCACATGCAAAGAACTAAAATATGTTTCTCGTAAATATACTATAGGTACATAAATAAGGTACATATAACAAATATGACCGTATACACTTACCACCAGGTGTCCTATATTACAAATAGTACAAGACGCTCAGGACTAAGTGATACGACCATGCAACACTTCTATTTCCCGGGACGATATCTGGCACCTACCTAGACGACCCAGTACGGAGTCTACCACCTAGCTTATTAAAATGAAATTAGGTATGCACAACTCATGAACAATTTTTTTGTCAATTATGGAAACGATAAAATTTATTTATTTAGTCGTAAAAAATAAATATTGGCGATACTAAAATCCATTTAACTTCGCATCGAAACCAAAATCATGAATCTATAAGATCAATTTGTTATCTTGATGGACATTACATTATAATGCTGGTAATATGCAATGACAAATCCAGATTGAACATACGATATGTTTGAATACAAGTTCTCTTGATATGTTTAAACACAAGTTGTCTTCCGCTCATCTAAATTTAGCTTACATATAAATAGATGGCGAAAAATACGACATTCTCTATTAATATGCTAATACCGAGAACGCGTCTTCGAGGGTGTGTCGATCAAATTAACTTTATGTGAAAAACACCATCGGTTAAACATAAATTTAGTTAATCTAAAAAAGGATGTTGAAAACTGTTGAAAGATACAGTTCAAATACCTTTTGTTGAAGTTATAAGAATAGATACTCACGACATAATGTTTTGGTACACATTAGTGTACCAATTTTAATAAATGACTGAGAAAACAAGAAAAGTATCAAGAAAGGTACAAATTTGCATTCGCTTCCGGCTTCTGTTAAAAATCATTCTTATTAAGAGTAATCCGCTGTTTTGGAGCACCCAGAAAAAAACAACTAAGATGTCACCCAATTTTCTAATTTCCCGACTCACTGTAATAAGGTTTGTTAACGTTTAAACATGTACCGTGGGAAAACTGTATTTGCCGGACAAATAGAATGCTGACTTAATATACGTTTTCTTTTCAATAGCAGTAATTAAGATCATGACAGGATTTATCATTGGTAGCTGAAATATGATGATGCCATTTTAAGGAATTTATAAGCACACTTATTTAATTTTATTCTTTATATGCTATGTTTGCGTGGCATTATACACATCACTTATTCCGCATTTTTCTGCTATGTGAAAAAATACTTATCAAAAATCATAATGCAAAGATTATGAATTGATTATCTTTTTGACAGTTCCTTTTTCCTGTAGCAGAGGTCAAATAATGAATTGCTGCCGTTCTCAAACGTTATATATATATGTTAATCAAATTTTTTTTTGAGTCAGGAAACATTTTATTTCATAGAAACAACAAACGTACAATATAAAACACTATATATAGTCCTCTATGCAGAGCATGCATGAGGAGGAGAAAACGGTGGCACATGTGCTTCTAGGTGCACAGGCGTAGTTCAGATCCGCAGGGAGACTGTCGGCTCACCGGTAACAGTTGCGGACGCCGAGGAGACCGTGAAGACTGATCTGCTTGTGGAGGGAGGTGGGCTGGCTGGAGTGACAAGAAGGCCACCATGGCTCACGCATAATGGTCCACTGCACGGACTAAGTGCGGACACCAACACATGACATAGAACAATATAAAAACACTATAGGTAACACTAACATCAAACTAAAAACCTTAAATAAAATATTAAACTAAATAACATAATATAATAACTAATTCATACTTTATCAAATTAAATTAATAATTTGAATAGTTGTAAATGCTATTTTTGACTTTGATCTCTTCAATACTAGTGTGGCTTCGGCGAGGAGTGCTATGAGCAGGAACTTTTTTTAAAGTACCCAAATTTAAGTAATTTCTTGTGTTGATTTTGTGTTGGCTCATTTGTTGTATTTTAATTGTTTAGTCTTATTTAGCATTCGGGTGTTCTTTTCTATACAATCTTTATTAGTGAGGACCTATAATTGGCTACCTGTTGTTATTTGTGTACATATTTGTGTTTTATTGCTGTTGGTCCTCATATGAAATAAATAAATCAATAATAGTTATTAGAACTCAATTACCGATTCATTAGCACCTGTATTGTCCGGTTGGAACAGGTTTAGTTTGTTAATGCCTCCGCTTTGGAATAGTTTGATGAAATTGAATCCGTCGGCGAATTCCGTCTGGCTTCTCAATTTCCGAACTAAATTGGCTTAGGAACTGAATAATTAATAGTGCTGTGCCAAATTTGATGAGTAGGTGCACGTGTTCGGTGGGTAATGATTCCTGGGGGGTTACCGCCAACTCCTAAAACAGTGTTACAATAATACAATTTCGTCTTTTCTGGTACAAAAATGCTGACGTATCATTATAACAATACTGGTTTAAGAGATTGTGGTTACCCCCCTGGACTCTACAAAAAGCAAAATTTCACAGTTAATAACACTAGTCAGTGTAAATAACACTAATAAGTATTTTTAATAATTATTGATAGGTGGTATTAGTTATTATGAGTCAGGCTGACCCGACCCCCAACCAGATGGATTGAAGACGTGGTCTAGGTGATAGGTCGCAGATAAAAGACGGCTGCTAGGGATCGATCCGCGTCGAAAGCATAAGGGGAAAGCCTTAGTTCAGCAGTAGACAAATTAAGCTTTAACGAAGATGATAATTAATTATGGTTATTATGGTGGTGACGTTGCTTGCCTTAAGGTGGTTGTAATCCTGACTTCAGGGTCGGTCTGATCGTTCATTAATATGACTGCCCACTCGATTAAAAGCAGTCCCATGAAGCCCAAGTACATATTCTTGAGTAGAAAAACAACGTAGCGCGCTAATTCTATCTATGAGAAAAACGTATAAGTATAAAAAATCTTATAATCTCTATACAGGTACAAAGATTTTAAGATTTTTATGTTTGATGTTAGTTCAATACTAAAAACAAAATAGCTCTTCACACTACGGCATTTCCCCTTTTAAAAACATATCTCCGAGTTATTTGTCACTAGTTCCGACCGAGTTAACCTCGGCGAAATTGGCGATTCGTCCTTATCTCCATGCAACACGGTTCATTTCTCCATATCAATGGCCTGTGGTGTATCAATTGAAGCTTGAGAGCACTTAACTGAAAGCGATACGGTTCATATTCGCACGACAAAAACTCATATTACTTGCCGGCACTCATTTAAAATTCAATCGGAGGCGTACTTGGTGAATCGCAAAGTTATATAGAAATGCTACTTTTTAATACTGGCTCTTTGTTTACGGCGCCATCTTAGGAATTGTCAAAGTTTTCTTAGACCGAACTATGTATTTCATATCACATACTCCTGAACGCAAGAACATGATAAACTTTAATAAATTTCATTTTTGGAATAATTTTAAATAAAAGAAAAATTTGGATTTAGAAAACTTAAAAAAATATATATTAAACATGGATACTTAGTCTCAGATATAAGATTGCTGGACTTTGAGGCTAAATGATGGAGGTATGTCAATTGGCATGGTGTAAGGCACAGACATCCGAATATACAATTAGACTGGACAAGCCGCCAAGTTTATAGGCAGTGTCGCAATTTCTTTTCGGTTCTTATCTGTGAAAAGTTATTATATTTCTTGGTAAATTTACTGAATCATTGCGATGATGGCATGTTACAATTGCACAGGATGGCATTTTGGGAAAAAACGGTAATTTCTTCTAATATTCGTGCGTCTTGACTCGTCTCACAGAGCGTAAACTGGCAGCCAGTGTATGCTCGTTGAGCTTACATTTGTCGCACTTAAAAACGCGGCTTGCCCCATCTCCTGTATTGGGAAATCTGTGGTGTAAGGTGTAATTATTGTAACGTCGAGATGAAGTAAGCAAGATGTAGCAGTTAGTTACTAGTTTCTTAGCATAAGTGCGTTACCTATATTCATTTATTTGAATCACATTTTTATTATGAAATATTTAGTAATTTATCTAAAGAATAACTGTAAATAAACTCATTTCATACAATTTTTTTCGCGTCACCTTGGGGGAAAATGACAAGACTATTAGCAGTAAACGGGGAGTCATTAAATTACCGTCAAGTCGCAATGACAGCCGTTTGCTGGTGTGATAAGGTATTTCAAAAATAATAAGATCTTACTAACGAATTTTTATATTAAGTAAATTTTTATCTTTGAAGAAGAATTATTTTTAAACGTAAACTTTTTTAATTCTATTAAAAGTTGTGAGTTTACGAGCCAGGACATATGCCCGAGCCAGGATAAACATTTCTCTACCTTTTTGTTTTTGTTTAAGCAACCGATAAACTTTCTACTACGCTTGCAAAGACGCAGTCTCCATTCCAGAATTCCGTAAGAGAACTAAAGTTTTCGTAATAACTATAGATCACAAGTAGAAGTGGCAGTGGGTCACCTGTGTCGCAGAACCGATAGCCACTGGAGTAGATTAGTTTTGTAGCAGTGCTCACCTCATTGTAGACGTAGCTTTGGACGCCACTGGCTCCATGAACCGACTTGCGAATTGTTACTGGTGGAAGCTCGATTAGAAAAGCGGAATCCCGGTCCTTCGCTTTATATATCTAGCGCAAAATGAAGTCATATGTCCGGTAGTAAACTGTAATAGTTTAAAGAGCAATATATTTGTATACCAACTAATTTATCTTTCTAGTTTATCCGTTCATAGTTTTGTACTATATCAATTTTGTCAAATAAGTTTTAATTTTCTATCGATAATGCTGTGTATGCTTTAATAGGTGTATATATTACACCTTATACAACCTGTACATGATGAAAATGTAAATATATACACTGTTAGCGTACCTTTCTAAATAAATAAACTAACATGCTTGAAATTCTAACGTGGTGTAGGCGACAGCTACCTAGAAGACAGTAACTTCTTGACGTCAAGTGGATGTACTTAGCAGCCAAATTACAGAAAACATGCAATTAAAGTGATGGTGGTATATACCATTTGGTTTAAATGCCCACTTGTGTCGTGACATATAAATCAAATTATCGTACCGTGATTGCAGCTGATAACAGTTAATAATGTTATATTATTATACATTAGCAGATTTCTAGGTATTCAAATATGGTATGGTATGGTAATAGTTATGTTGATATAAGTAACGAAAGTATAGAATAGCGTCATGATGAATTTAAATTTTCCATATACACGTAAAAGGTAGCTCAAGAGGAAAGATAGGAAAAAAAACCATACCTTAGCACCGTGAATAATGTGTGTAGGTGCCTCATATTCGTTATTAACGCGCTACATGAGTATACTAAAATAAAACTGGGGGTAAGTAAAACCAGGAAAAATCTCACAATGACACTATGTGGTTTTCCCACGGGATCCGAACCCATTAGCTCCGGATCACGCAGCGTTTTAAACCCTAGACCACTAGACCATGGAAACAGTTATTAAATCTCTTTGCAACCTGTTGCAGTCCAATGCTGGTCTCCCCCTGTTTTCGCCAGATATCCCGGTCCTCCGCTTTCCTCATCCGGCGTCCACCAGCGACCTTTCGCACATCGTCGGTGCATCGGGCTAAAGGACGTCCTACGCTACGCTTGCCAAGACGCGGTTTCCACTCCAGAACTCGTCTGCTCGAACGGCTATCGGTTCTGCGACATACGTGACCAGACCACTGCCACTTCAGCTTGCTGATCCGGCGGGCTATGTCGGTAACTTTAGTTTTGTTGCGGATAACATCATTTCTGATTTTATCCTTACGAGAGACCCCGAGCATAGACCCCATTGCCCGTTGAGTAACTAAATTTTTCAGTATCCATGTCTCAGCGCGTAGTACAGGTAGGACGCATTGCTCAAAGAGAGAAAAAAGCGCTGGTAATTTATTAAATACTTTCTTTCTTTTTTTGTAGAAGCTAAGTATTTAGCACAATTATTCAAGAAATAAATTTTATTCCATACCTATATCATCAGTAAAATGCTGAGTTTAGCTTTAAAAAGGGCTTAGTGGAAAATTGACGACAACAAAATATTTTGTGGTCGTTGTTTGTGCTCCATTCTGCGCAGTAAACTGGACAAATTAAAATTTTAGATTAAATTCACACAATAGAGCATTATGTGGATAGGGTTGGCTATTTCTGTTTTCTAAAGCTTCACGTAGATTTCTACAGGTTAGATGTAATAAGCCTAGGCTCATGAAGCTCCTTCATCTATCATCATTATGAGTATATTTTTGTATGCTGTATATAAAATAAATAGGAGTTCCTGTTTGTAATATTGAAATAACCTTTTTTTTACTATTTGCATATGAATATATATACGATTCATACGTATGCGGTTTCCTCGTAGGATTTGAAACTGGGTATTACCCCCGGATCACCCAGCAGCTAAATTTTTGTTTTCACTTGACAAAATATCTTTATTTAAGTCTTCAATAAGAAAATGTCTAGAAACTTATCTTAATATATCTCATTTCTATTTCTCCTGAGACTTATAAATAATCACAGTAAAAAGCACCCATTTCCAGGCATCCCTACCGCTTGAATAAGCGGAAACGTACTGGGAAAATTAAAAAACTAACGCTTTAAGCAAACGTGTCCCTAATTAGAATTGAATTATGCAGTTTCCCCTGGTTTTTTCCTGCAATATGGCTAATTAGAAACTATAGCACTCCACTCAGCAAATTGCCGGCTTATTTCGTTACCAGCTCGAGAGACAGTAATGAGAAAAATTGGTAAACTAAGAAAAACATTCAATGCAATATTTTTAACGTTTCGTAAACACAAAATTATTGAGTTTCCAGTCTAAAATAGACAGATATTTTAGTATACCAAGGAAATATTTCATGATAATAAACTTATATTTTCATTTCAACCTCTTTATATCTGAAAGGTAATACTAAAAATAAATTTGTTAACTATATAAATACACTTAGCCAAGATAGCCATTATTCTTTTCGGCTTGCCAAATTATAGTCTTATCTTAATGAGAGTGACTTTCAATTAATCCCACAGTTTTTATTCAAGTTCATGTCTCAACCTTCCATGCGTAATGAAAACCTTTGTAGGTACCTTTGAATACAAGTAGGACGCATTGCTCAAAGACAATAACTATCAAACATTGAATATTATCTGAATTTAATTTTATGATAAGATAGATTTTTCATTTGTTCAGAATTTAGATTTTAAAAGTAATAAAATATTATATAATTGTACATACTATATATTTTTGCCTGTTTAAGACTTACATCAGGTCTTTTTGTCTACTAAAGACAGACTAACCACCATATGTAAGTGGCCGAATGGCGCCAGTCAAATTCGAATGTATAAAAATCAAATTCATGTAAGCGACCTTCTTCACCACTTAAAAGTAGGTTCTATTCCAAATTGTCACCTACATCCAAACCATCGAAATATAAATTGTAACAATTATTGCAATTTCGTGAGCGTAGTTAGCCAGGGTTTCCATTATATTTTAGTCGCAATTTTCGTAGCAGTGGACATTTATTTTTCATACAGGTAAGCTTAAGTCGATGAGTGTTTCAAACTGTACTCGACAGATGGAGATAGGGCACGCGTGGATTGTCCGATAAGCGGCGATGCACGTAGCTATTATAATTATAATTACATTTAATCAAGGACACAACCATACATTATTACGCGCATCGAATACTAACATAGTGGTTAAGAGAATTATTACTAACACGATATAGAAATTATTCCGAAATATATTTTTTTTTTAACTTTTTTTTAATCCACTTGTCTTTGGAGCATCGGTGGCTCATTGGTATGGACTGCCTTCCGATTTGAAGGGTACAGGTTCTAATCCCGACGTACGTATTTTTGAAATTAAATGTACGTTTATCCGACGCTCTTACGGAGAAGGAAAACACCGTGAGGAAATGCGCAAGTTTCCGCTTAAGTAATTCAAAGGTTGTGCGTGAAGTCGCCTAGCCCGTACTGGGCCCGCATGGACGACTAAGACCTATACACATACGGCTCGTGCCCCTTGGTGATGACGTATAATGAGCTGATGATGATGAACCTGTCTTTGCGAATGTAGGCCGACTCCCAAGCCAAGGATTGATGATGTACCTAATTCCGGTAATTTTATAATGCGCGAACGGGATCGAATCGCAGCTCGCAATAGTTATATAGATTATTATGTTAATTGTCAAAAATGTCAAAAACGTCAAGGTCTCATTATTGTGTATCGATTGTCTGTCGAAATTCATAATTGGTATTGTACTATTGAGAGCGTCGGTGGCTCAATGGTGTGGACTGTCGCCTTCCTACCGGGAGGGCTGAGGTTCAAATCCCGACACGTACCAATGTGTTTTCGAATTTTCGAAAATATATGTACGTTAATCCGACGCTCTTACGGTGAAGGAAAACATCGTGAGGAAACCTTCATGCACGCCTGCGAAGAAATTTGAAGGTTGTGTGTGAAGTCGTCCAATCCGCACTGGGCCCGCGTGGACGACTCAGGCCTAATCACCCTATACGGGTAGGCTCGTGCCCCTCGGTGGGGACGTTTAATGAGCTGATGATGATGATAGTTGAAATAATGGTTTAAATAAATATTCAGGCTAGATTACGATCCAATTGGCGCATTTTAAAGTAGCGGAATCAGGTCCCTGGTATAGATAGAAAGAAAATGAGGTTTACCTTGTCGATCCGCCCAAGCCTGATAAAAAAATATTTAAGCATTTTTTATTATCTGGTTTCTTGAAATTGATTTGATAACTTTCACCTCGTTGTAACAACTATACTTGCCGATAATTACCAGTATATATTAATTACTTGGAAGTGGTCCTAAAAGGTCCATAGCTACAACAATCCATGGTCCCAAAGGTAGTTCTCGCTTCTTCATCAGTACAGGCAAGGTAGGTAAAGCTAAGCTGTAAGGTAAGCTGTGCCTTTGTACGTACTTTTCCATGTTTATTGTGTTTTGTCTTTTCTGTGTGTGCATAAATTGTTAAATAAATAAATAAAGTCAATAAGGTATACTCTTGGCACGCTTTTACTAATTAAATAGTTATTAGTGTACTGCCCTTCAGCAGCACACAAATTAGGCTGTAATAATTATTATGATGAAGCAGTTAAAATAGTTTACGGCGAATTTCGTTCTGGAACAACAAAAATCGGTTCTCTGTCGTACAATCAATCAGTCAAAATAAAAATAAAAGGATCTTGAGACCCAACAATATGATTAACTGATGACCTGGTGAAGGTAGCAGGTCGCAGATGGATAGATGCTAAAGTTATTAGGGGAGAATTGCGTTTAGCTTTGGAGGTATTAGTTTGCAATAATGATGATGATGCTAACGTCCGATTAAAGATATGATTGATGACCCATGTGGTGTAATGGTCGGCTCCTACACCCAGAGTTCCGGGTTCAATCCCCGAGCAGTACAAAAATTTGTGTGCATGAACATGTCTGTTTGTAATCTGTCTGTCAGTCTGGGTGTCTCTATATATAATATGTATGTACTTAAAAATCATTATTTAATTATGTTTGTTAGTTGCTTAGTTCCCTAACTACAAGCTACTCGCTTAATATGAAGCTAGATGGCGCTGTGTGTCAGTGGATATATTTATTTATTAAAAAAAATCTACTGACATTGCAAACGCAAGCCGAACCCTTTGAGCTTTATCAAAATAAAAATATGATTTCGGTTTACAACTTTCACAGTTTTTCTGTACTGTATTTAGAATAAGCATTGCATCCGTGCGAAGCCGGGTCGAGTCGCTAGTTTTTATATATTTTGTAAATACAGTAAATATATAGGAAGTAATAGTAATATACACATGTTACATCATGTAGTAAAAGGCGGCATTTTTAGTATTACAAAAAGATACTATAATTTAATTTAGTTGTCATCATCATCATCAGCTCATTAAAAGTCCCACCGAGGGGCACGAGCCTACCCGTATAGGGTAATTAGGCCTTGTCACGCGGGTCCAGTGCGGGTTGGATGACTTCACGCACAACCTTTGAATCTCTTCGCAGGCGTGCGCAGGTTTCCTCACGATGTTTTCCTTCACCGTAAGAGCGTCGGATAACGTACTCGTACATATCTTTCGAAAACGCATTGGTACATGGCGGGATTTGAATTTATTTGTATCAATTCCTAATGACAACAAGATCTTAACATATTTATACTATGATACATATTTTATGAGTTTCACTGTGAATAGCGCCTTACTTAGGCATTTCCATTACTCCGATATATCGCATCAGTATCAAATCTTTGGGGAATTGAGAGCACGTTGACAATAACTGAACGGTTTTGGCCAGACAAATTGAAAAGGAAAACTATTTCACGATATGATTATACTGTGGTTATGAATTTGCGAAGGAATGGGACTTTTTAGGAATTTCTATGTTCATTTATTTGTATATGTTCATGCTAATAGTACAAATACTTAACATAATACTACAAATAAAAAAATATATATTGTATTATAAAAGTACTTATTCTCAGCAGTATTTGTATTAAAAAGCAACGTGAGAAAACAAATTTTATAATGGAAGATGCCACAAATGGGAAATTGAGGAATACAGTGAAATACAAGTAAATAACAAAAACATGTATACTAAAAAATCCATGAGATTTAAAGTAAGACCCAAGTACGTTTATACATCCTGTACGAGTAGGCTCGTGCTCCTCGGTGGGGACTTATAATGAGCTGATGATGATGATGATATTAAAAAACCCATGAAATTTAATGTCAGACAAAGAGTAAGGCGTCAACTAAATTTTTAACCATTGTTTTTTATTTTACAACAAGTACTAACCCTAAACCTCACAAAGTGATGGTGAGTCAGCGGTCATCCTTGTTCTGTTTTAGAGTGCACTAAAATTTAAGACCTTAATAGCCAGTTTAATATTAATATGAAAAAATTACCTATTCAGGACAGCCCGCTTAAATCTTTGCGTGTAACCACCTTACCGACCTACTCGTAAAATTATATCAAAATTGATACGTTTAGTGAAAAGTCGTGAACATGCTTCGGCTCATGCAAGACCACGCTCGGGTCTTTACAGGGAATGATATGTACATATTGCTTTACATATAGGTGATAGTTGATCCGTGGCCCGAAGCCAGTTAAGGAAAATGGTTGACAACTTGCTTCACCTGAGAGATACCGTTTTAAAAAGCAATTTTCACGCATCGTTACCTTACCATCTGCCAGCCTAAATGACAGACTGCTTACGGATGAATAAAGCACAAAGTCCTATATTTTTCGTGAACAAAAAAAACCGTTTCTTGGTAAAATGAAAAGTTCTTATGAACCTAGACTTAGGGAGTTGCAGGCGGCTAGGTTACCTTAATAGTATATGATTGAACTTGTTATACCCTTGAAGACATAAATACTAATAGCTTTTAGTTAAAGTCTACTATTGGTGGGTCTCAAAAAGTTTTCTATTGGTGATTGAGGTAACCATGCTTAATGACGACAGAAAAGGTTCAGGATATCCACTGGACAGGAATTATAAGCAGGACTAACAGGAGAAGGGCGTTGGTGGCTCAGTGGTGTGGATTGTAGTTCTCACACCGGGAGGGCTAAAGTTCAAATCCCGACACGTACCATTGTGTCTTCGAATTTTCGAAATCTATCATGAAACCTTCATGCACGCCTGCGAAGAGATTCAAAGGTTGTGCGTGAAGTCGTCCAACCCGCACTGGGCTCGCGTGGATGACTATGGCCTGTACACCGTGTACGGGTAGGCTAGTGCCCCTCGGATGTTTAATGTATATATATATGTTACTATAAAGATGGCCGCAATCTAGCCAAATAAATAACAAATTGATAAAATAATGAAAAAGAAAATAGTTTCATGTAACTAAAATGATACCTGCGACGTCCCTTTTTGTAAAAGGGAAATATTTAAGCCCTTACGACTCAGACGTATCCTTAAGGGCTGACAAGGGCCGGTAATAAGTTGCTTGATTTGTTTATTCGGAGCTTGGGAATACCAACAAATAAGATGACAGTATATGGTTATATTTAAGAATTCAAGCATAAAAGCGATTTGAACTCTTTTATATAAATATAGTATTAAACCAATCGTCGTAGAAAGGTATTGAGTCGCGTTCACGTAAAGGAACAAGGAACGTAGGTCGACCCTCAACCAGGTGGACTGATGATCTGGTTCACGTGATGGTTACCAGATGGATATCTACGGCTAGAGATCGGTCTGCGTGAAAACTATTAGGGAAGGCCTTCGTTTAGTAGTGGACTCTTAAGGCTGTAATGATAATGGTATCATCATAATCATCATTACAGCCTAACAGCCGTGTGGTAACCACGCTGTGTGATGACGGCAGAGTAGAATACAATTGTCACCACCCCTACTCATCCTAGAGTGTCGTAAGAGGCGACAGAGGAACATTTCACCAAGTCATGAGCAGCAGCATCACTTCGGTACTCCCTTCGCTCACCAACTGCCAAGCGTGGTGAGAATGAAGACAGATATGATGGTATAAATATTTCTAAACATTCATCAGCTCATTAAATGTCCCCACCGAGGGGCACGAGCCTACTCGTGTAGGGTGTTAGGCCTTAGTCGTCCACGCGGGCCCAGTGCGGTTGGACGACTTCACGCACAAACTTTGAATCTCTTCGCAGGCGTGCACAGGTTTCCTCACGATGTTTTCCTTCACCGTAAGAGCGTCGGAACATTGTTTCTAAACATTATTTAAGTGTAAAGAATCTTTTATATACTTTGATTCCCTTATTAACAAAAAATGAGAAAGAATTTCCCTTATTTAAGTATTCATTCGATTTGTAATTTCAACTAATGAAGGCAGGGCCCGACCTTTGTCCTTGATACTTTTAGCGTTAAATTCACCAATATATGATCGCTCCGAAAGATTACCATTTTCATAGACACCCACGTAATCCTGTAAAAACGCACAAATGTGTGGTCTCCGATGCGAGGGGCTGATAAGGCACGCTACTCTTTCACACGTCGCTAATTGAAAATATAACCGGATTAAAATCAAAGCCATTGCAAATACTTACTATTTGATCCGGCCGGTTTAATTAAAGATGGCGCTGAACAGTGCAATGATTGGATAATATCCTTATTATATGTAATTTAGTTCCTAATATTTTATTTCTAAAAGCTTTCTGTTTATCTATTCAACCTATCGCAGGCCACTGCTGGACACACCACCATTTTGCGCCAGATTCCGTATTCCCTACACAGCATTAAAAACGCTGGAATTCGGGGGCCGGCCGTTCGAATCCCAGATAAGGATAGATAAGGGTAAAAGTCTCGGGCAGTGTTGCCCAATTATCAATAGTTGCACTATCGATAGTTGACCTCGAAAATCATCTATACTATCGATAGGCCTATCGATAGTTTCGATAGCTTAATTAAGCGCAATAGTATTGATAACCTGCAATACTATCGACCTCTATCAATCGTGGCAATACTATTGATTAAAGGTTGTAGGGTTTTTAAAAAGGCTTCAAGCAAAATTGCTGTTCTTAATTCGTTGATAAGATCTAGCTTGGAATACTGTTGTGTGGCTTGGACTCCTTACTACGTTATTCATAAACTTCGTATTGAATCAATACAAAAACGATTTTTATGGCACCTGTCCTTTCAATGTGGAATAGCTAAACAACTTCCTTCATACGATTCTCGCTTGAAGCATTTCAAAATCCTTAGTCTTAACAAGATAAGACAGATGCTTGATCACCTATTCTTGTATAAGCTGGTTAGTGGACATCTGGATTGCTCAGGTTTATTGCAGAAAGTAAATTTTAATGTTCCATATAAAAAAGCTCGTTTGTCGAGATACCTACCATTTAAAGCAAAAAATTCAAAAAGTAATCTTGGTCATTTCTCCACTATTAACAGAATACAATCACAATTTAGTCAACTTTCGCGCTCGTCTGTAACAACCCCAGTACAATATGATATGTCATTCTCACTGCGCAAATTTAACTCTTTGTTATTAGATGCATTTCGGTCCGGAAAATAGTTTTGTGACAGACATAATTTTGTTAAATTTTGTAATTGTTAAAATTTATAATTTAAGTAGAGCGTCGGTGTCTCAGTGGTGCGGACTGTCGCCTCCTACCGGGAGGGCTGAGGTTCAAATCCCGACACGTACCAATGTATTTTCGAATTTTCGAACAATATATGTACGTTATCCGACACTCTTACGGTGAAGGAAAACATCGTGAGGAAACATTCATGCACTCCTGCGAAGAGGTTCGAAGGTTTTGTGTGAAGTCGTCCAATCCGCACTGGGTCCGCGTGGACGACTAAGGCCTAATCACCCTATACGGGTAGGCTCGTGCCCCTCGGTGGGGACGTTTAATGAGCTGATGATGATGATGATATAATTTAAGTAATTTATTAAAAGGCATACATTAGTGCATGTCGTGGCAGCCTTTAAGTATAAGAGCGATTTGTTATGTTATTAATAAGTTTTAATTGTGAATGATATTATCGTTTGTTATGTTGGTTGTCCTTAAATAAATAAGGTTAACTATCGATAGTATTGCACTATCGATAGAGTTGCACTATCGATATCAAGAGTTGGTGCAATCAACAAAGGCGATAATATCGATAGTTATGTCTATATTGAGCTACGATACTATCGATAGTATTGCAGTATACCATTACTATTGTGCTAAACTATGCTATCGATAGGCCGATCGACACTATGGCTTTTGTCCAACTATCGATAGATTATCAATATTCGACTATAGAGCGGCAACACTGGTCTCGGGGGTTTGTACTCCAGTCTGCAGACCAGACTAAATACAAAAACACGCATGCCTTTTTGGTAATTGTTCGACCGATCGTACAGTAATGAAAATGAAAATTGAATAAATGAAATTCAAACGCTGACTCCATTCAACTCAGGCATTGATTGACATTTTATTGTTCACACGTATACGATGAACAATGATAAATTTATTGTGAATTGGAAATGCGTGAAAATAATGGGTCCAATGTTGGATGCAAACAAAAACATGTATGATAAAAATATTGACTAAAAACAAACGTTTTTAATGCTTATTTTGTATGTTTTACTTGCTTGCTTTATATAGATTATAAGAAATCTTATTTAATGTCATTTCATAAAAATATCTATACTTAAATTATACATAGCAAAGTTTGCAATGAATACCCCGTTTGTTAAGAAAACCTATCCCTTATTGTACATAGTTAAGTGTGACGCATTTCGTGTAATAACACGAAATGCGTCACACTTAACTTAACACGCCAAAATTAAATATAATTTTGGCGTGTTTAAAGCAAAGATATGCCGAACTCTTTATCAAACGATGTTAGTCGTTAAAAAAATATATTTAACACTTTGAACGCTTATAAGTTATAAGCGTTTATAACACTTGTAAATGCAATTATAGATTTTCTAGTATGTCTGGATTACTGATGTCCTACTGGCTTATTGGTTCTTTATTTAAATAAACCATAATCACTATAATTTATTGTATAAGAATTCAATGGGCCTCACGAGTGATTACAAGAAAGGATAAAAATTGGTCTTTTATTATTAAGAGTCTGTACGAATCTTATTTTCACACAAGCACAACAACCTCAATCAAAAAGTGTCCATGGAAAAATTCTACCCATCGTGTCAGTTGTCATGTGGCATAGTGGTGTGCTTTTGATTTTGTACTATTTTATTTATTTATTTATTTATTGGTACAGACTTGCCAGCGACATATAATTATACATTTCTATGGAGTTATTTATGTGAAACGTGTAAAAATCATGTCTTTACAGGCAAATACAACATTGAATAATCAAAACAAATTGTCGATTACAAAAAATGGGGGCCACCTAATTACATTTTAGCCACAAGTATATTAACTAGCTGAAAAAAAAACCGAAGTAAGAAAAAAAAAATTACATATAACAACAATATTCTATGTATGAGCAGAATCTAATCTTGCCACACACTTTCTTTTAAACAAGCGGTCACAATCGTGAAAGCTTTAAGGTCAAATTTTAAATGAATAAATTTATGTTCTAATTATAACAACACGTATGTATCATGATGCTCTGACATTTTAGGTTGACATTTGTCGGTGATACTCCGTCTGTAATTTTCATACGTCCATGATGTAGGTGTATCTGTTGTTTACCCATAATACAAGCTCTGCGTCAATTGGCACTAGATGGCTTTTTGGTTTTTAATCCTCCGCTTCAATGGCAATTGTTTCTCACAGCCGATTAATTACAAAAGATAAATCCGCAGTATCAATAAACATAAGCCGTTAAACGCACAAAGGACAAATCAAATGGCTATTCCGTACCAATCATATTTGTGCCGTCCACTAACTAAAAGGCCGGTAACTGACGAAAACTATTTTCAGGGTACCAGGTTATAGACTGGTCATGTCTGTCTGTCTGTCCGTCCATATGCCGCACACTTTTTTTCCCCGAAACTATTACTACACAGTTCAAACTTTGTTAGTATATGTATTCTGTGAACCGCTATAAGGTTTTGACAGCAAATTTGAAAACAAGTATATTTTCGGGTTCCCCGTGGTGTTCCCAAGGTTGTGCGTGATGTCGGTCAGTCCGCACTAAGCCCGCGTAGACTACGGCCTACACCCTTTACGGGGAGGCCCGTGCCCCTCGGTGGGGACTTCTATGAGATGACGATCTACAAACTGAAAAGTTGCGTTTGTCGGTTAGCCGCTTTTTAACTAAAGCACGTCATATATTCACCAGACAAATGCTAGGATAAGCGGATTACTTTTGGTCCTAAAATAACAATCGATTTAACCGTATGGAAAAAGGGCGAACGCCATCTGCGATTTTTGCATGCATCGCTTTAATATAATACGGTCAAACAACATCAGCCTGTATGGTCCTTTTCCACACAGCATGACTATGGGCTATGGGGAGTTCTATCTATTCAAAACATCGCAGTCCACAACTAGAAATAGGTCTCCCCCATTTTGCGTCAGATATCCTGGTCCTCTGCCTTTGTCATCCAACCTCCACCAGCGACCTTTCGTCTCCACTCCAGAACTCGTTTGCTCCAACGGCCATTAGTTCTGCGGCTTACGTGACTAGCTCCATGCCACTTCAACTTTTCGATCCGGAGCTATATACATAGAAACATCCAGTCCAATACAAACAGACATGTCCATGCACACAAATATTTGTACTGCCCGGAGTTTGAACCCTTGGTGCAGTAGCTAACATCTCAATCATAACACCAAATGGGTCGTCATAATGTCTCGGTCCTCCGCTATTATCAAACTGGCCTACCAGCGACATTTCGCAAGTTGTCGGTCCGTCGAGGTGACAAGCGTCGTATGCTACGCTTGCCAAGACACGGTTTCCACTCCAGAACTCGTCTGCTATAACGGACATTATTTCAGCGACTTTTCCTCACAATCTAATAGTAAATTCAATTAGCGGACACAAAACAGAGGTTGTATTTATGCCAAGAAATAAAATTGGGGACAACTTGGTTGTGTTCATTTGCGACTTCTATTTTATAACGTTATATGTAATCCTTTTAGATAACTTATTTTGAGACTCCACATATTACTTTTTTGTTCGTTCGCTCCATTGAATTAATATGATCATAAAATCTGAGACCATGTCGTTTAGACATTTAGGTATAGGTTTTTTTTAATATAAAGGAAAATTATGATTGTTGTTTGCTAAATTGTATTTAAAATATGATGAAATGTATGGTAACGATTATTAGGCATTAATCGTAATGTTTTATTAAAATATATCGTTCAGAGTTCTCTTCAGTGTTTTCAACCAGGTGAGAAGCTTATTATGAATATCTATAATGCTGGGGCCACACAAACGTCTAACGTCTAAAGCTCATTAGCGCGCTAATTATTGTGATACGTTTTAACGCGTGTAAACTACCAAATTATCACGTTAAATGGTGGCTATACCTGAAGTTCACGCCCATTGTCGTGACTAGAGACTAGAGTAAGACATAATAGTGCATTTAAAGGCATATACTGTATTTTAGTTTTATTTATTTCTTTTTAAAATTGTAAACATATCCACTCATTGCATGTCGTGTTCACTATATATAGAATGAATGTAAAATTATATATTTAAGGAATAATTGTTCACTATTGCATATCACATTGCGTTTGTAAACCAAATAAAAAAATAAAAAAAATAAATGGCATTTCCCGTTAGGCCCCAGCATAACAGTTAAAGTAAACAATAGCCAGTACAAAAAGCAAAACAACACATTAACATATGCTATTCTCCAATACCCAAAGGTTGCCTGGAAGAAATTGCTACCTTAGCAATATAGGCGATATTGTACTCGTTTTTTTTTTGTTGTTTCTTGTTGTCTTGTATGCTTTTTTCTTATGTGCAATAAATAATTTTTATCTTATCTTATCTTATTCTTTCACAGAATGCTGTCCCCCCAAATACCGGTGTACTTCCTTCTACTGGGCGCAGCGCTGTGTGCGCCCGAGAGCGTGCCCGAGCACGATGAGCTCGCGCACGATGAGCACGACGCTTCATTGGAGAAACGATCCCCGCATTACGACTTCGGACTGGGGAAGCGAGCTTACAGCTACGTGTCAGAGTATAAGCGACTGCCCGTGTACAACTTCGGACTTGGCAAGAGGTGAGGGGAGGAATTATTATTAATTTTATTT
Organism: Leucinodes orbonalis; assembly: GCA_019425675.1. NCBI lineage: Eukaryota > Metazoa > Arthropoda > Insecta > Lepidoptera > Crambidae > Leucinodes > Leucinodes orbonalis. The sequence goes on from PQWD01002637.1 coordinate 125,090, forward strand.
ATTTAAATTAGATATGTGGAGCGTCGGTGGCTCGTTGGTGTGTTGCCTTCTGATCTGGAGGGTGCAGGTTCAAATCTCGCCACGTACCAATGCATTTTTAAATTTTCGAAATTACATGGTCGTTTATTCAACGCTCTTACGGTGAAGGAAAAACTCGTGAGGCTACCTCACCTGCGCAAATATACACTGACATTCACACAGCACTATCTAGTCCCAAACTAAGCATTTAGCCTGTAATATGGCCACTAAACAACCGATGAGCATACGAATATTTTTTTTTTTGTAAATTTATGCATATTTTACATAGAAATGACCCAGACCAATAAAAACAAACATGTTCATGCACAGAACTGTTTGTAGTGCCCGGGTATCGAACCCGGAACCCTTAATGTAAGAACCGACATCTCAACCACTTATACATGATTCGTCAAATAATGGTGTCGTATCACTACGTAATAAATAAAAGCATCTTTTACCTTTTCGAAAAACTCACCGTAAACTCAAAAGAAACTCACTAGAGGGCTATTATTTTCAATTTATGAAACAAGACAATGTCAACTGAATGAACGCGATGGGTAAAAGGAAAAATATATTTCTATTGTTACGCCGTTATTATTTGATGCAAAACTAAAAAAGGGGAAAAGGAGCACCTTCATGGGAAAATCAAAAAATACAATGTAAGTTTTATTTTTCTTTATTATCTTATAGATAGTGTATCAGAGATATAAATGTTCATAGTGAATTTGTTATTTTTTTATTTTCTGGTGATACATCCAAATGTAATCGTAAGGTGCGATGAATTAAGTTGAAAAATGTTTCTTTCTTTCTTTATAAGTTCTTTGAAATTTAGCCAAAATCACAATCTCCACCTCAAAAATTTAACCATAAATATTTATTTGAGTCATCATCATCAGCTCATTGAACATCCCTACCGAGGGGCACGACCCTACCCGTAAAGGTTTAGGCTTTAATCGTCCATGCGGGCCCAGTGCGGATTGGACGACTTCACGCACAACCTTTGAATCTCTTCGCAGGCGTGCGCAGGTTTCCTCACGATGTTTTCCTTCGCTGTATAAGCGTCGGATAACGTACATATAATTTCGATAATATATTGGTATTTGCGGGATTGGAACCTCAGCCCTCCCGGTAGGAGGGCGACAGTACACCATTGAGCCACCGACGTTTTAATTTAAGTTGGATTATTTAATTAGAAGATCACTATCGAACTAACCTCAGCCCTAATTCCGCTTATTTTAAATGTGCTTATAGGATCGCCTTTTGACCGCCAGAGACGCTTTATAGCGTCACAAATAATAGATTTTCCATTGTGTAGACTTTAATTAGTTACACTATCTAACCCTTTGACCGCCAATGACGCCTCAAAGCGACAGACACAATAGATTTTCTATTGTGTCTGGATTCCTGGCGTTCAATAGGTTAACCAGTCATTGTACAAATACAATTTTAAACCTTTTGCGAGCCATCATTGCTCGCCAGTTTTCCGGTCAAGTTTTAATGAATATATCAACAAACAATTGCAAAATTCCATCCGAAATAAACAATATCTAGTGAAGTTCTGTTTACGTATTGTTAGACGGAAAAGAAACGACCAACGCTACCCATCCCTAATCAATTGAAGAGTGATGTCACGTCACTAATATCTCTCTCTTGACATTGTACGCGGGAAACAGTCATATTGTATAACACTTAGATTTAATCTATCAATAAATGCTGTTTAAACTTAAAGAATCATTTAATAAAATAAAAACCCCTTCATTTATAACATCAATAACGTGAAACTTGATATTCGACAGGTCACGCCCCTACTCGTTCGGCCTAGGCAAGAGGTCCATCGACGACGATTCATCCCCTGAGGAATTCCAAGCAGACGATCAGGCAGCTTTGGCGGAACTGTTCGACCAGTACGAAGACTCACCAGGTGAGACACAAGTTCTTAACAATAAGTTCCAACCAATACACAATTGTACTGCTACTAATGTATGAAACCCTGGCTGCCCAATGATGTAAAAAGTTTAGATTCGTGATATGCTCACAAAACTATCGAAAAAGTGTTCCGAATGCAGCGACAGCACACAAACACATATTTCGAATGAGCGTACATTTACCTAAACAAAAGACTACAAACTGTATTCTCTTTGCTGGTTCGTTTTGGAGGCACGGGTGGCGTGTCTACCTTTATATATACAGAAGTCGTTGTGGCTACCAAAAAAGTATGAACATGGAATCAAATGTATTCACGCAGTCTCTATTTGCGTAACCGACGTGTTCTGGGCCACTTTTCTCCTCTAAAATACAGTATGAATTTTGAACTATCATTGTGGAGACCGCATCTCGGCAAGCGTAGCGTAGGACGCCCTCCGGCCTGATGGATGACTTGCGAAAGGGTCGCTGGTGGAGGCTGGATGAGAAAAGCGGAGGACCGGGATATCTGGCGCAAAACGGGAGGCCTATGTTCAGCAGTGGACTGCGATAGGTTGAATAGGATTGTACCATCATGGAATGCTTTTATAGGAACCTTATGCCCTTTGATAAGCAATAAACTAATAAAATGCACAACCTCACTCAAAAAGTGTCCGCTGGGATGTACTTGGAATCATAGATTAAAAAAGATATGCCATGTTCAACCTGACTTCACCCTGTACATAGTAGACTACGTACTCCCCGCAACGCCCTAAGCCGAAGTTCAAATCTCGATCGGAGACTCTAATGCTCGAGTTAATTTTTAAGGCCATTAGCCATTTGTGCTCGCCAATTGTCCGGTGGTGGGTTACGGCCTAATTTTCCCAAAGATTTGCTGTGTGGGAAAACCAGCGCGGTGCCATTCGTACCATTGATGGCACAAACGGCACTTATTTTGACCCGGACCCTGTAGTGGGTCATTATGGGCTGATGGTGATAAATTTTCCGATATGATGTAAAGGGTATCTGCGGCCAACAGCTGTAATATGTTAGAAAAAACAGTGTCTATCAAAACATTTAACTGAAACTGATTTTACTACAAATATCTTCGATCACACAACAAACTATTTTGTTGCAGGTAACGGCCCAAACCTCTGAACGACTGAAGCTTTATGTTTTGAATCTAACAACTTTTACTAAGTTTAACCCATTGACCGCAAAAGACGCCTTATAGCGTCACAAACAATTGGTTTTCCAACTCCGGCGGTCAAAGGGTTAATAGTTGGAAAGTGATTGAATTCCACAAATATAAAAATGCCTTTCTCTTTCAGTTTACGAGGAGAAACGCGCCCGACCCTACAGTTTCGGCCTAGGCAAACGGTTCGCAGCCGACGAAGCAGACCAAAAGCGAGCCCGCATGTACGACTTCGGCCTGGGAAAACGACTGCCGCTGTACAACTTCGGCCTAGGCAAGCGAGCCAAGAGCTACAATTTCGGCCTAGGCAAACGACTTAGCAGCAAGTTCAACTTCGGATTAGGCAAACGGCAGAGGGATATGCACCGTTTCAACTTCGGACTAGGAAAGAGGTCCGAAGATGCTATGGACAGTGATAACTATTTGGAAGTTTAAATTGTATTAATTTTAGGGGCAGGTGTTAATTTACGTGGGATGCCATTTAATCAATATAATACTTTATAGAAAAAAAAGCCATTGGTTTTATAATAAAGTTTGAAAATGTAACTTTATATCAATCACTTGAGTTGATGGTGAACTTGTCAATATAAAATCTTTTTAAGTAGGTACTTACCTACCAAACACTACCATGTTATGAACAAGTACCTATATGTTAACTACGATTTATATTTGAAAAAAAAATGTTGGCTTTGAATTGTTAACATACAATCAATTATGATACATAAAAAAACATTCGTAACTTGGGTGTTTTAAAACATCGCCTACGACGATTACGTCATTACATGATACATGTTTTAAAGAATACAATCTTAAATATTAATAACGTATTGACATATTTATCACCATCTTATAACTATCAGTGAAAACGTTTTAAATTTCTCTGTGAAAACACCAGCCAATTTTCACATGGAAATGAAAGTTTTCCCGATCTCAGTGGAGAAATCCCACGTAACTTACACGGTGATTTAATAGATTTAACAATCGTAAACTCGGACTGGTCGCAACATTTGTTTTAATTCGACGTTGTTATTTCAATTTAAATTTAATATAACTTAAACAGCAACATCTCTAGTAACATAATAAATAACGTACCCCGTTATTTCAAATAACGTATCGACTACGTTATAAAATAACGAAAACGTCATAATAACGTAACAGCAACTTTGCTCACAATCAAAATGTTAACGGGTAAATGAGCTAACAAATATTTAACGATACGTTAAGTTATACCACGATAACTATGCAATAAACAACAATGTAATGCCAAACGACAAATTATTACGAAAATCTTTGGAATAACTGTTGCATTTCATTACTTTTGTAAATTATTGTTAAAATATTTGTAGTTATTTATGTAAAAGTTATCAAATAGCTAGTTAACTTTAACAAACTTTATGTAGTCGCGATTCCTATTCGATTATTAAGTATATAAGAATCCACATATTTTTGAATGTATTCCTACAACAAAACATGAGTTTTTTGGTTATGAAATTGTGTTTAATGAATAAATATTGTGTAACAAAAAATATATTTTTTTAAATAAATATTAGTATTTATAAGATTTGTATATTTTTGTATGTTATTATATATAATTTTTAATGTTATTTTATATATTATGTGTCTTTATGTCAAATAGTAATAATATCGTAATAAAAAATTAAATTACCAATAAAATCTTACTCTATCTTGAATGCCATGTAGAGATCAAAATTTAAGCTTTTGGAGTAACTTTAAATTGTAGATACCATAACTTTTGCTCATAAATATTGTATTTATTTTCCATACTTTTAATATAACATGTAAAAATATTTACTATCAAAAGTTACTAGAAAATGTTCTCGTGTTTTAATTAAAAGTCGTTATATTTACCACTCTAGTCATTTCCTAGTCAATAATTTTATATAAATAATAATATAGGAATCGTGACTTAACTAATTACCTGAGTAAGCAGTGTAATTAAGTTTTCTTAAGACTAAAATGTGTTGTATTGAATGTAACCATTGCATTATACAAATAAAATTAAAAATATACAGATTATAGTGATATTGCATCATTCAATCGTTGTTAATTGTTTATTTTTATTCACCCTTTTGTCACTTGATCCGGAGGTTCTTGGATTCAAACACAGGGGAATATCATCATCAATTTATGTGCGGCAAGGCGCAGGCCTCCCCGCACAGCATTGCTATGGGGGTATTGGGCCGTAACCCATCACACGGGCCCAATGCGATTGATGGGTGATAACGACTACCTATTCTAAGGTGTAGCCGGCTTAATGCACCCTCCTAAGCTCGGTATCACCTTTCTTTCAGACAATACGTTGGTAGTGCCTGCAATGTCCTAATCATACTGGAAATAGATCAAAGTGCTCAACGCTGCAAAAATGCATTTTACCCCGGAACATTCGAACTCACGACACTCCTGCCAAGCAGCTTTCTAAATTCGACGCTAGACTTTTTTGTTTTAACTTCTTTTTACAAACATAAAATGTCCAATAAAAAAGTGTGAAAATAAGTACTAAGTAGTTTAGGCTTCGTAAGCTTTCGTTCAGCAGTGAACATAGGCTGAAATGATGATGATCAAAATACGAGCAATTGAACACAGCAGAATACGTATTCAGATTTATACAGGTAAGCGTCCCTCAATAATAAAAAATCTCGCAAAATTACGAGTACGTCGTAAGCGCGCCGAAGTGAAAAATGATATTTTTACACCAAGTCCAGATCCTTTGTGAATAAGTGGATTTATGCGGCTATAAGCGGCTTTAATCGGCTGTAACCGACCGTAACCGGCTATGGTGGAGGTGGAGATTATAGAATCCCAATAGGACCGGATTGCTACATATTTTTAATCATCACACAAGTATTTGAATAAGAACTACCAATATCTATGGATATGTATATAATAACAATTAAATCGTAACGGGCATGCTAATAATAGACAGACACTGTTTACGTGTGAGTAAATATAATTGCATCATCATCATCAGCTCATAAACGTCCCCACCGAGGGGCACGAGCCTACCCGTATAGGCTGTATACCCCACGCATCACGCACAACCTTTGAATTCTCTTCAAAAGGCTTCCTCACAATGTTTTTCTTTACCGTAAGAGCGTCGGATAAATGTACATATTATTTCGAAAATACATTGGTACGTGGCAAGATTTGAACCTGCACCTTTCAGATGGAAGGCAACTGTCCATACCAATGAGCCACCGACGCGAGTATAATTGCATAACCTTGTGATATTGTAAAGTCAGCACTGTCATCACTCTCGTTTTATAATAAATTCCCACCGCTTTACTTTTTAAATTTAGTCGCACTTATAAACTCCATGACATATTGCTATATATATATTATATATAAATATAGCACAGTTCTGTAATTGAACAAAAATAACATGAATACCGGATAATATTGGATGAAAAGAATTAAATGAAACCCATAAATTTTATTTTTGTGATCATAGCGAGGATCAGGGATGGAATATAGTCGAAGTGTCGTGGTCAAGTTTGATGACATGTTATAATTAATTAAAATTGCTTAAGCAGGAATGGGCTGATGCTCTAATACAAACATGGGCAATACTCGGGTTGCAAAGGCAAAACTTTATTTGAAAACAAGATGAATAAATTTAAAAACACAAAAATTCGAGAACAGCAATAGAATAAACAGTTATATCCGTGTTTTTAAACATGTTAATTTATCTTCGCGACATTGGCTTGCACTTTATACATTAATAGAAATAAGCGTTACCTACTATACCTTGAGCTTGTCGACAATGCGGAAAATGACCATTGTCATTTGAATTTCGAGGTTTCCGATCATCACTATTCACTGAGAGGCCAAATGACAGCTAAAATTTTGGAGAAACTTTCCTTACCTCCGTAAGTGATGTACGAAATGCCATGATAAAGCTGTATACTCTACTGAAAGTACCCCGAAAATAATATAAGAAATCTCTACTTTGTTAAACTACTGAGCACAAAGAGGGAAAAAAATCACCTTTGTCACTCGGCAAAAAGTGTGGCGTTACATTAAGGGACGTGTTTTAACAATATCTATCATAACGCATCACGAAAAGTGAGCTAAATCATAAATTGCAATTTATAAGAAATTACGTGGGGCATAAAAAAAGCGTAGATCTGACCTGACTTGATTAACGTGGTGTAGCCGATGTCATCTGCTAGGATGCAGTTCGCGTGTAAATCACTAAGAGAGGCGTTTAATACCTTGAATGTCGTAATTTTTATCTGATTGACATTAGCCGACTAAAAAGACACTAACTTATGTTCTTTCTAGTGTTTTTTGGAACACTAGCAATTATTATTCTCTATGGAATCTACAAAGCCCTCTGGAAAGTGTTTAAAAAGATGTCTTTCAAAATATTCCAATGAAATCTTTCGGTAGTTATGCGAAATCCCTAAAAATATATCCATATCATAAAATTTATTTCCTGGCGTTAGGCAGCGTTCTTATTATCATAACGTTACCATTATCATTATTTGAATGAATTTTATTTTAAATTACTTGTCAACGAAAAAGCATTTTTTATATAAGTAAATATATACGTCAGCCCGTTTAGACCTAGTGGTTATGTACAATTCTTGGGCCACAAATACTGATGAACAAACAAAAAAATCTTTATTCAAATAAATCTGTTACAAATACTTTTGAATCAATAAGTCAATTGTTGATGCAAGTGTAAAAAAAATATTAAGAGTTAGCTCATTTTTACTTTAGGATGCTTTATGTAGGCAGTAAACAAGGAAGGGTAACTCGTTAGGTAACTGCGCACTCCACTTTCTTATACATTATGACACATTAGAATACATTGCGACTACCTGAGTGGCGTAACAGAACTATGTAAAATATACATATTTAAACGCACACTCGTACACATCTGGACACACACCCATGTTTTTTTCCTTTTCTCTAATTTTGTGTAAAAATAATTTGCTGGCTTTCATTTTTGTTGAAAATACAACTAAAACCACAAGTTTAGCAACTTTTTATTTAGGTACTACATTTCAGACCTGCGAGCCTACTGCAAAAGTTTGTTAAATTTTAGCCCGCAGACCACACACACATGGATCCCCACTACCGCTGTATGGCAAATCAATGTCTGTCAAATTGTCGCTTATTCAAATTCAAATATTTCATTCTTGAATTATGGGTACTATAATATTTTATTTTCTCAACAGGCCAAACCACTGAAGCGCTTTTTTTTCAAAGCATCAAAACTCATATTTTTAGTTTAGTATTTTAATAGTTTTTTATTATATTTTTGTATTTTTTTGACGTTCATAAGTGCTTTTTGTAAGCCTAATTTGAAATAAATGTTTTTGACTTTGACTTTCACAATACATAATATAGTTCAGCCGTAATTTACCTCGTAGAGGTGAACAATACTTAAAGATATAGGAAAACTTAACAAATTAGATAATTAAAAGTTAGAAAGAATAATGGCCGTCGTCCGTTGTACAGAATATTCTTAATTGCCAACTCGTTGTACGTCCACCACACTACACGATTGTAATTCAAATTAAGTCCATAATTAATTCATACCGGCGAGTCATACTTGTGTTTTCTATTGTTAAATATCACGAACTGCGTTTTGCACTCGAATATTGTAGGAATATTTTAATGGCGAATGAAATTGAATGTTTTATTTGAAAAATAGAAAATTCTTTGAGTATAATAGTTTGTCTCGCTCTCTTCAACCTATAACCGTCCACCTGGTAGAGTAAATTCAAGTTGTATTGCCTTATCAAGATACATACTTACAAAACGTAAACGGATGAGGGCAATGTATGGTTATAATTCACAGGGCAATTATAAGTTTCAAACTCAAGATTCCAAATCAAATCCCAACACTTGCAGTTGCAAAGGGCAATAGAATTATACTAACCGTTTCAATAAACGTCTTCACAAACAGTGAAACAACTATTAAAGTTATTCAGTCAGTGCACAAGCCACATCGCGTGGCGCGCGTAAAGTGATTACGGATCGCTCGCTCAGCTCGCTCGGCTCAACCAACTTAACGTCAATTACGCTCTCATCGCGGACATCTTCTTTATCCATTTACTCTGTGGAGTGCTACTGAAAGATGTGAAGGCTTGAAAATAGATATTTTATAAGCTATAGATTTCAGTAGCCTCCGTGGTTTAGTGGTTTAAACGTTGAGTATAATTCATCACTGATCTGGAGTCTTAGGTACGAATCCCAAGGGTAAACTTACTAATCAAAGTTCCTTTGTGCATTTTTTCCCAATTTGGTTAGGTGATGATTCACGTCGATTCCGGCTACTATCTTAGGATAGTAGCACCTATATAGACAGCAAAAGAATTATTGATTTGCTGTCAATTGTTGGGAAGGACCGAAAACAAAACGACAAGACCTGTTCGTTTAGTTTTACTCAACCAAACCTAAACTGCTTTGTACATTTAAAAAAGCAAATGTGGCGCAACGTAACTCACAAATGTTTGTGCACTTGATTCTCCAACATTATTCAAAGTATTATAAAAATACGTAGGGTTTTAAGTAGGTAGGTATACTTTGTTCACGGACCTATACAGTTTATTTACCAAAACTTGGGAGGCATGTGACACGTCGAGTTTTACATGATCATTGTGTTTTTTGTTTATCTAAGGATTGTTCTTAAAAACTCATACTGAATACAAGTGTGTACCTATTTATAAATGTTCTTTGGTAAAGTTATAAACAGTCTAATAAGAGTAGCAAAATTGTTATGACTCGCCTGTAATAAAGTATCGTGTCAAAGCCTTCATTCATCGCTTTGGAAACTCTATCTTGTTACAAATACGCTTCCTGTTACTTAGACAATATTGTTACACGTTAACATATATACCTATTAAACTTTGAATTTCAATACTAAATTAAATCAAATTGGGTATAAGTTCGTAGCGTCGGTGTCTTATTGGTGTGGACTGTTGTCTTCCGAACTGGATGGTTCAGGTTCAAATTCAGCCATGTACCAATGTGTTTTCGAAACACCCTTCACGGGTAAGTTCGTTCCTCTCTGTGGGGACTGAAAATGAGCTGATGTAGTAATGCGGCAAAATATTTCTCATAAAGGCCACTAATAAGTGCCTAATAATTTTAATAATAATATAAATCATCCTATTTTATGCTGATTTAACTAAGTTTGAATAGATAGATTTAGTTTTGAATAACTATGCACCAAAATTCACACACCGTCATTAGAGGTAAGTTTAGAAATCTTGTTAGGTCCATTGTATATATTGAGCTCTTTTTTTATTTAAGGATAAGAGTATAACGAATATCTATTTAACATGTTCGAATGTTTCTCGGGAATGCAATATAAAGTATTTAATCCGGCAAAAAGTTGCAGCATCTTAGACCACTGTACCTGTCTTGGGACTTAGCTGCTCTTTTTATTTCGTGAGTCGTGACTTGTTCAAGGGTTGCATCTTTGTTCTGTCAGTGGTCAGCAATTGAGATCTTTAGGTAGCTACAACTAATGGAATGCCATTTTACTAACATATACTACTTTACTTTCTTTCTTTTAAAATAGTATGATTTTTTTTATTTTTCCTTACTCTTTGCTATGTTTCATTTTTCAAAAGCTCAGAAAGCTTCGATGAGCTTCATTTCAATCATATCTTTTCGGAACACCGAGTTTGTTTTACTTAAACTTGACGTCACTGTTCAATTCAAACTTATGTGATTTATTGTTGGAGTAGGGACTCTTACGGGACGCCCGGGAATTGTTGGAAAGTGGTGACCCAATATCGAAACTTTTTACTTAAAACAACCCACGCATAAAAATATAATGCAGGTGTATCATCTAGGACTTCATCGAAATTTATATGGTTGAAACACTGCATATATTTTATGCAAATTATTTATTTCAAGTAGTAATCAACTTAGAAGTGAAAATCGCTTTGTAGAAATGCCCGCAGTGGCAGGTATCGACTGAAAATAGTTATGCACTGTCTTACCTATTTAAACGAAACGCTGCGGTTAAAATTAGCTTTAGCCAAAATTAACTATTCCACAAAGACGAAATCACAGGCGAAAGCTAGCACACAAAATTAACCACTATTCCACCTGCCTTTTGTAAAATTTCAAACTAATTGCTTTCACAGATACATACAAAGGTATACACAAAAGAATAATAACTAGTTTGCCAACACAAAAATGAACTACGCAGTCTTTTATAACGTCATAAAGTGTAGACATAACGCCAACATTAAACTAAAATTGAAATTTTACAGACGATCCCCGGTGGTGTGTTCCATCCTACGAGAACAAATTCTGTCTTGAGCAATTCAAACCCTAAAAAAGTTATTAATATTTTGGAGCTCAATTAACCTGACGAAAACCCTTTACAAATATACCATCACAATTATACCAAATAATATACTTAAGCAATAACAATCACCCTAACATTATTTACAGTAACCCCTAGAAAGAACGAAAAGCAAAGGCAAACTTTAAAATTAGAAAAGTGGAAAGCTGAATTTATTTAGAATATTAAATGGCGTTTTAATGAGCTCTCGATAAAATTCAAGAACAGTGGTAGCTTTTTTTCTAAACATAAAGTATGCTTAGTACTTACATTGAATAAAATTCCACACAGTTTCTAGAATTTAAAATAAAAGTTGCCGACGGAAGTTGCGAAGACCATATTATTTTGCGGGCAATAGCGAAAATTGTATCCGAAAGTCTTTCTAAAAAAGGAGTTTTTTAGAAAATTCAGCATTCATTAAATGCAATTATTTCTATGGAATAAAAATACTACAGATTTATAGTCCTCTGCGGAACCCTCTTCGTGAAGCCTATTCGAACTTGTCTACGTTTTTGAATAACGTTACGTCACATTATGATCTCACAACAACGGTTATTAAATAAATACGTGATGGATGGCTTTTTAATAACTTAATAAAATATCGGGGAAATAGACGACATTAAAATAACTAGGTACATCAATTTATTTACAATAAGGTAAAAGCTGTTTCTATTATGACTTATGAGTGATCAATGATCATCAATTACGAGTTTAAAAATATTTTGTCCCTGTTCGAAGATAGAATTACATTCTCTAAAAATATATATAAAAGCCCAGTGGATGACATAAAAGAAGTTTTGAAGTAACTACCTCGTCAAAAACATTCATAAAATATTCAGTAGCGATAAATGAAAAATCTCTCGAGTGATATACCTAAGCATAAAAGTACCTACCTAAAAGATTCCTCTCTAAATAAGGCATTAAATTAGGCACCTACCTAAAAATTTTACTCATAATCAGAGAACTATGTGTCAAAGTTAAAATGCATTTACATAATTATTCAATTAAGGTTTACAACAAAACATTTTAATTTGAAACAGGTGAAGCTAAATACAACTGGACCTAACACATTTGTTCGTCGTGCATTCTGCAAGGATATATCGTTAGATGATCAGAATCTTGATAGACGGTTTAAATAATTGACGGAAGAAAATCTCCTGACAGATATATACCTTCCCACAATAACATAGACGCTCATAAACTTATATACTTAACTATGTTTTTATACCAGCCAAGTAGGGAAACCTTATTAATTAAGCGATACCTACACAGCAAAACAAATTGTGACATCGCAAACGTACGTACCATTACTTAATAAGTAAAACAAATGGATCACGTAGCCTAAAATACGTCTTCCTTAGGGATTCATTGAAGTTAGCAAGGTGCGAATTGGGTACTTAATTCGTTCAACACAAGGGCAGCTCAGAGAAAAACGTTTTGAAGAAATTGAACCTTTTTAATAGAAGATTTAAGAACGAATTTAGATCATCAATTATTATACATGTTAATTTTATATCATTATAAAAAACTGGATTAGGTAATTAAATGTAATTGAATAATAATTTAATCATTGGACCGACGACTTGCGGAAGGTCGCTGGTGGGAGCTGGATGAGAAAAGCGGAGGACCGGGATATCTGGCGCAAAATGGGGGAGACCTATGTCCAGCAGTGGACTGCGATAGGTTGAAGAGAGAGAGAGAGAATAATAATTGTCTATTTAAAACCTTTTTGGTCCAAAATATACGCTGATGCCATAATAATATGAATAAAGACGTAGGCATCAAATCTTGTCTAGGTATTCATTTATTTGTAGTAACCTCCTACCATTGATGTGGCAATCTAAGTTTCAAAGCCTCCTACCTTCTCAAAATACTACCTACCATTTAAGTCCCAACACATATTAACAAGGCGTAATAAAAAACTTGTAAAATAGAGCGTCGGTGGCTCAGTGTTGACTGTTGCCTTCCGATCTAGAGGGTGCAGGATCAAATCCTGCCACGTACCAATGTACTAGTAGTTTAGAATTTTAGAAATAACATGCACGTTATCCGACGTTCTTACGGTTAAGGAAAACACTGTGAGGAAACCTGCGCACGCTTGCGAAGTAATTCAAAGGATGTGCGTGAAATCGGCCAATTCGCACTGGGCCCTCGTGGACGGCTACTAAGGCCTATACATACATACGGATAGGCTCGTGGGGGACGTATAATGAGGTGACGATGATGAAAAAACTTGTAGATAATTGCATGTGGAGTTTGCCTGTAAGTAGTTGTGCATTGTGGAGTGACTATTGCTTTTGTATGAGTTTTGTTTTGAATGTAGCTACTGTAGGTGAACTTAAGCAATAAAATAATAATAACCTTTTATTGCACATAAAACATATTACAAGGGAAAACATGGACAAGACAAAAAGTGTACAAATAAGGCGGTCTTCTTCATCTCACACTCAGACTCGCGCTCAGGCTCACGCTCAGACTCACGCTCAGACTCACACTCAGACTCACACTCAGATTCACACTCACCACTCAGACTCACACTCACGCACGCACGCACGCACGCACGCACGCACGCACGCACGCACGCACGCACGCACTCACGCACGCACGCACGCACGCACGCACGCACGCACGTGCGTTAATTCGTTAATTCGTTCAACACAAGGGCAGCACAGAGAAAAACGTTTTGAAGAAATTGAACCTTTTTAATAGAAGATTTAAGAACGAATTTAGATCATCAATTATTATACATGTTAATTTTATATCATTATAAAAACATTCTTAACAACAAACATTATTACAGATTAAGCTTAAAAATTAGCTAGATCGGTAGACCTAACTTATTAGATCTTTTATGCAGTCATATCTAACTGAAAATTTGTTCAAAATAAAACACTTCATTCAAAACGTTCATTTTATTGAAATACATACTATTATTAAAAATAAAAGCGAAAAACACCAAAACACAATTACATTCATTACAAGCCAAAGTAGCTGGAGTCATTGACTTGACATAAATCTAGCTAAATCAATAGTCGAGGGCGCAAAACAAAGCGACCCCGCGCTTGATCCAGTGCGCCTGCGGTTTATGTGTGGGCAGCTCGATGGTCATCACGTAGTTGGTGGAGTGTCCCGTGGTGGACAGCGTGCCGGCCCGCACCAGCGTCTTGTACGTGGGACACTCGTACACGCCCGCCTGCACCTTATGACCTTGCTCCGGCTTCATATATATTATCGCCATTTCTGCGGTGGCAATAATTTATTTATTATATTGACGACCCATTTGGTGTTACGGTTGAGAGGTCCACTGCAACACCAAGGGGAACCCGGAGGTTCGATCCCCGGGCAGTACAAACATTGGTGTGCATGAACATGTCTGTTTGTAATGGTCTGAGTGTTTTCTATGTATAATATGTATATATTCACAAAAAACAATATAAGTATCTTTATCCGTTGTTTAGTACCCATAATACAGGCTTCGCTTTGGGGCTAGATGGCGCTGTGTGAATTGTATTGGATATTTCATCATCATCAGCTCATTAAACGTCCTCACCGAGGGGCACGAGCCTACCCGTGTAGGGTGTTTAGACCTTAGTCGTCCACGCGGGCCCAGTGCGGCTTGGACGACTTCACGCACAACCTTTGAATTTCTTCCCAGGCGTGCATGAAGGTTTCCTCACGATATTTTCCTTCACCTTTTGTTTGTTTTTAGAGCGTCGGTGGCTCAATGGTGTGGAGTGTCGCCTTCCTACTGGAAGGGCTGTGGTTCAAATCACAACACGTACCAATGTGTTTTCAAATTTTCTAAAATATATGTACGTTATCCGACGCTCTTACGGATATTTATTTGTTTATTTATATAGTTATGCTCTTTATCTTTGTTAGTATTCACTAACATAATGTGATTTAGGTTCATTGTAAAATACATAAAACAATGATGAGAAAAAGATAATTTTACAGTCACTACAAAAGTTTTTATTTGAAATTAATCTAATTAAATCTTTTTAATTAAAAACAACAATATAACATACAAGTTATTTGTTTTGCCGATGTTACTTTAAGGCACCAGACCATTGAGGTATATTTAAATCTATGCACCAGACACTATTTTCTATTGTATCCGGATTCCCGGCGTTCAACCGGTTAAGAAAGTTGAATCGCTCAGAATTTTATGTTTAAAAAATATTAATTTTCTCATTAGAAAACCATACATTTTATATTTATTACTATGATTATAATATTAATATGATTATGAGAGCGTCGGTGGCTCAGTGGTGTGGACTGTCGCCTTCCTACCGGGAGGGCTGAGGTTCAAATCCCGACACGTACCAAGGTATTTTCGAATTTTCGAAAAATATATGTACGTTATCCGACGCTCTTACGGTGAAGGAAAACATCGTGAGGAAACCTTCATGCACGCCTGCGAAGAGATTCGAAGGTTGTGTGTGAAGTCGTCCAATCCGCACTGGGCCCGCGTGGACGACTAAGGCCTAATCACCCTATACGGGTAGGCTCGTGCCCCTCGGTGTGGACGTTTAATGAGCTGATGATGATGATGATGACTATGATTATATTATTGTGTAATGTGGGGACCGAGAGATATAATATAACTATGTATTCGGTGTACACTCCGAGTATATTATCTATATCAAATGACTTACAACTACGCCTATATACTAACTTATGTCTATGTGTGAGTGTGAGGTTGGCTATACACACTATAGTTGTAAGAACTGACGACTTGCGAAAGGTCGCTGGTGGATGAGGAGAGCTGAGGACCGGGGAATGGCGCAAAATAGGGGCGATATATATCCAGCAGTGGACTGCGAAAGGTTGAAAAGAGAGAGAGAGACCTGACAATTACAAAGAATCTGTTAAGTAACCACATATGTACCTGTATGCAGCTCTTTAGGGCGGCTCTCTTCCAAGGACATGTCACCCATGTTCCAGCGAGCGCCCTCCAAGTACAGTCCCCGGACACAGCATCCGTCGTCGGGCCGCTTGGCCGGTGGTCCCGCCAATGCCTATCGCCATATAAAAGGTTTTTAACGTAGAGAAACAATTAACTAACTAAGCGCAATCTCACTAAAAACTTTTTCGCGGCAAAATTTTGCCCACCTGTAAGTTGGGCAATATTTTCATTCATAATCACGTCGCTCGCTACATGTCATAGTGACATTGTAGTATGCACGTGCTTTAGATTTTATACCTTTTCCATGACACCTTATAATCAAAATGTTGATAAATATTTTTATGTCATAAATATAACATGTCGCCTATACCTATAGGGGCACATCTCAAAAATTAGCGTTTTTGAGTTTTAGTTGAATACGGAACCAAAAGAGTCAGAACGTGCAATGAAGCCGCGAAAACTTAGTTTGTGCCATTTTCACATTTCCAAGTAAAGTGTGAAATTTTAATAATGCTGGGATAAACTTTATATCCGATAAGTAATTCATAACTAACAGACATGCTCTTATAATTTTCTATTATTTTGCAAATAATGTTTTAATTTATTTATGACTGATTTTGTGAGAACAGAAGCGCTCAAGAATCTTCAAACGCGTTTTCCCAACAATCATGTTTTTCGAATTGTGCCCCTATAATATGAAAGCTGCGATGTGTCAACCGTATATTTCAATCGGCACTTTTTATGTTTACGAGATAAGTCCGTATTTTTCCACAAAAAAGGCTGACCTCAAAGGCATAGGCGACCGTGTCGATGGCGATGGCGTGTTTCCTGGCGTAGTTCTGCAGCGCGGCCGTGAGGAACGCCTGCGGGAAGAAGAGCCCGAACCCAGAGCACGGCCGGCGCGCCCGCCGCCGGCCCACTGCTGGCATGCCTGGACGCGCTGGCACAGCTCCTTCACCCACGCCGCTGGGGATAACATAGCTTTCTCCAATAACCTTCATTAACATTCACAAAGGGACAGTTTTTTTTTCAATACGCAATTCAATCAATTTTCGCCTTTAAGAATGGACTTCACCAGCATTTGTTGGATACCGATTCATAATTTTTTCTCCTTAAATGTGAGCAAATGTGTTTATTGCGCCTTTAAGAATGGACTTCACCAGCATTTGTTGGATACCGATTAATATTTTCTCCTTAAATGTGAGCAAATGTGTTTATCTGCGCCTTTAAGAATGGACTTCACCAGCATTTGTTGGATATCGATTAATATTTTTTCTCCTTAAATGTGAGCAAATGTGTTTATCTGCGCCTTTAAGAATGGACTTCACCAGCTTATTTGTTGATACCGATTAATATTTTTTTTTCTCTTAAATGTGAGCAAATTGTTTATCTGCGCCTTTAAGAATGGACTTCACCAGCATTTGTTGGATACCGATTCATAATTTTTCTCCTTAATGTGAGCAAATGTGTTTATCGCGCCTTTAAGAATGGACTTCACCAGCATTTGTTTGGATACCGATTCATAATTTTTTCTCCTTAATGTGAGCAAATGTGTTTATCTGCGCCTTTAAGAATGGACTTCACCAGCATTGTTGGATACCGATTCATAATTTTTTCTCCTTAAATGTGAGCAAATGTGTTTATCTATCTTCTTTATTGCTCTATAAGTCGATGCCTCCTACGTATACAAACATACGGTTGTATACATACGCCACAAAAATGCAATTTTATTTTATATCCGTTTAATTTAAAACTAGCCACATATTAACGAATACGCCAACAAAAATTTGGATATTATTTTAAAATAAATAAAAAATTGACCACGTATTTAACCGTATGTGGAGCGTCGGTGGCTCAATTGTGTGAACTGTCGCCTTCCTACCGAGAGGACTGAGGTTAAAATCCCGTACATATGTCTTTTTAAATTTTCGAAAATATATGTACGTTATCCGACGCTCTTACGGTGAAGGAAAAACATCGTGAGGAAACCTTCATGCAGCCTGCGAAGAGATTCGAAGGTTGTGTGTGAAGTCATCCAATCCACACCCGCGTGGACGACTAGGCCTAATCACCTATACGGGTAGGCTCGTGCCCTCGGTGGGACGTTATGAGCTGATGATGATGATGATGATTCCTTTGTGGTGGTGCATCTTGTTAGTTTATTGTTTATCTTAGTTTGTGACACTTTATGGCTTCTCTGGCGGTCAAACGGTTTAAATATATAAGGTTTATAATACAGAGAATAATCTTTTGAGTCTGATTGTGTTGTAGTTTATTATTTATCTAAGGCCAAAAACAATTGCTTCCGATTGTGTCTGGATTCCTGACGGTAGATGGGTTCAAGGGTTAAGTATCGTACTTGATACATTCCCTGGTTGATACATTCTCATTTTAATCTGAACTATCAAATTTTTGAAAACCTTACGTACGTTGAATGGTTAGTTAAAAGCAAGCAAGCAAGATTTCGATTTCTAGTCAGGAATCAAATGTTTTTCATAAATATAAAATGTTTGCAGTAAATCGAGAGGCTCAACAACAGGTAAAAGCGTCACAAACAAAGGATTTTCCGTTGTATATGAATTCCTTACTAAAACTTTGAAATAGTTACCAAGAGGCTTCAACGAGGGGTAAGCCTTAGCCGTCCACATAGCAGCACCGCGTTCCTGGCCAACGCCGCTGCCATCGCTTCAAGGGCGTCAGACATCACCACGACCCTTCAAGGCTTTCCTCAAGTCTTTAAGCGACCCGCTGATGACGCCTAACAGTCGGTTGTACCGGATCGCCTCTTGCATCAGCACGTGTTTAGTGATTCCTTGTAAGATACCGGGTACCTGTATGACGTATGATTAAAAATCATTATATTACAAATACTCTCTTATAGCATATGGTTTAATGGCTGAGACGTCGGCTTCTTCTCCAAGGGTTCCGCACATTTGAATATGAGTCAGTCCGCTGTCTCAGAGATATACAGAAGGTTTCAAGAGACTGGTGCCTTCACTCGGAGGCCTAATACCAGCCGACCGGTGACCTCGGAGCGTTTTTGGTCTCGACCTCTCTCCGAAATCGACACCTTACCGGCGTAGATGTGCAGCAGGAGCTACGTCAAGTTCGGGGTGACTGTCAGTCAGTGGACAGTTAGAAGAAGGTTGAAAGAAGCTAACCTTACGAAAAGACCCGCTACAGGCCCGAAGTTGACCACAGCTCATCGTCAAGCACGCCTTCACTTTGCTCGAGAACATTTGGATTGGAGCATAGAGCAATGGCAGTCAGTCCTGTTCACAGATGAGACGAGGATGTGCTCCATGGCAGCGACAGGAGAGGTCGGGTATACCGTCGTCCGGTGAACGGTTTTCACAGTGCTGCTTTGTGGAAACCGTTGCATATGGTGGCGGATCTTGCATGATGTGGGCTGGAATTCCTTAGAAGGCAAAACGGACCTTGTTTTCGTTCCTGGGGGAAGCGGGGAGGAGGTCTGACCAGTGATCGTTACATTGAAAATGTCTACTGGATCAAGTTGTCCCTATCAAGGCTTTATTGGGGAAAATTTCATCTTGATGCATGACCATGCCCATGTCACACTGCTCGGGCCACACGTGATTTCCTGAACGAAGTTGGAATTCACACTATGCATTGGCCAGCGCTCAGCCCCGATTTAAATCCCATTGAGCACATATGGGACGAGCTCAAAGGAAGTTAGAGCGAGGAATCCAGCTCCGACAAACATCAATGAGCTCAAGACTGCGTTGGTAGAAGAGTGGGTCGAATACCATAATCATCCATTAAAAAGTTGATAAGGTCGATGAAGATCGCATGAGAGCAGTGATCAGAGCTAGAGGAGGGAATACCAAATATTGACACGAATTTTTTTTATCTTACGCACATTTTGTTTCATTTAAACACAATAACCCATACTGTGAAATTGTATGAATTTTCAACATTTTTTGCATTATCATTAGCATTAACCTTTATTACTAAACTACTTAATCGATTTTCATGCAACTTACACCATTTTAAAGCTCAATTACTAGGCTTTAATTATGTAAAACTTATTAGAGGTATAATAAGGCATTTTTAGTTATATCACTTGTTATGCGTACTTGAGGCTGAGTCGATTTACTTGCACGCGAGTTTAGATAAATGGAGTCGTTCCTCGAAGTCCGGAACAAGGTTGGATCTCAGTTTGTAACTAGATGGTGCTATGTAATGTGCTTAAATATTATATATTATTACTAGTAGTAGCGATCACCGTATGGTGAGAGGCACGTTAAATATAAATGTTCAACTGGAAAGGTCTCGTCTGATGAAGTCTACGCTCCGACCTAACGTGATTCAAATCCATAACCCCGAAGCTTTCAACTCGAATTGCAGAATCGCTTTGAATGCCTAGAGAGCTGCGTAACAGTGGACGAAATTAATAGCGGGCTAGTGGAAACTCTGCAATCAGTTGGGTCTAAGTTTTGCAAGGGACAACGCAAATTAAGACCCAATAAACTATCTCAACAGACTCTCGATCTCATGGCGACAAGACGACAGATGAACTGCAGTCTTCAGACGACGCGTCACAATACCGGCAGCTCAATAGACGTATATCCAGTTCCTTGCGACGCGATGTTCGTCACTTTAATACAAAGTGTATTAAAGAGGCAATCGAACGGAACAGAGGTTCGAAGGTGTTTGCGAGGAACATGTCTATTGGGCAAAGCCAGCTGACTAGTTGAAGACCAACGGCGGAAATGTAGTCTCATCCAAACCAGAGATTTTGAGGGAGATTGAGAAGTTCTACAGCGAGTTATATACCGCTACACAGATTCCCGCTTCAAACTTAGCCGAAGACCCGAGAGCTAAGTTAACCCGACATTTATCTGAGGATATCCCGGAGTCACTTGCGAGATTAGGATGGCTCTGAAACACTCAAGAGTAATAAAGCCCGGAGGACGGAATTACCGCAGAGCTTTTGAAAGCAGGTGGCACGCCAGTGCTTAAGACCCTTCAGAAGCTCTTTAATTCCGTAATCCGTGATGGTATGACGCCTAAAGTGTGGAGCAATGGCGTGGTGGTGCTCTTCTTCAAAAAAGGCGACAAAACCTTGTTGAAGAATTATAGACCCATCACGCTATTGAGTCACATTTACAAGTTGTTTTCTAGAGTCATCACGAACCGTCTCGCTAGTAGGTTTGACGACTTCCAGCCCCCGAACAAGCCGGGTTCCGCAAAGGCTTCAGCACCATAGACCACATACATACGCTGCGGCAGGTTATACAGAAGACGGAGAGTATAATCGGCCATTATGCTTGGCGTTTGTGGACTATGAGAAAGCCTTCGATTCGATCGAGACTTGGGCTATGCTTCAAGCCCTCCAACGGTGCCATATGATTCGCTATATCGAAGTATTGAGAAGTTTGTACGAGAGCGCACTATGTCAGTCCGAGTACATGAAGAGCTTACACAACCTATCCAATTGCACCGAGGAGTGAGACAGGGAGACGTTATATCTCCGAAACTGTTCACAGCTGCATTGGAAGATATGTTTAAGCTGCTCGATTGGAAAGGACTTGGCATCAACGTCAATGGCGAGTACATCACTCATCTTCGATTTGCCGATGATATAGTAATCATGGCAGAATCCATGGAGGATTTAGGTACTATGCTCAATACCCTTAACAGAGCTTCGCAACAGGTGGGTCTTAAAATGAACATGGACAAGACGAAAGTCATGTCTAATATCCATGTTGTGCCATACCAATATCAGTTGGAAGTTCTGAACTCGAAGTTGTAGACGAATATGTGTACCTGGGACAAGTAGTTCAAATGGGTAGGTCCAACTTCGAGCAGGAGGTTTCGCGTCGAATCCAATTAGGATGGGCAGCGTTCGGGAAGTTAAGGGACCTTTTGAATCGGGAAGATCTTTTCGTCCAAAATACCTCAGTGTCTGAAGACGAAAGTCTTTGACCAGTGTGTGTTGCCGGTTATTACATACGGAAGTGAAACGTGGTCGCTTACTAAGGGCCTCTTAAATAGGCTTAAAGTTGCTCAACGTGCTATGGAAAGGCTATGTTAGGTGTTCCCTACGCGATAAGATCCGGAACACGGATATCCTTGGAAAAACTAGAGTGACCGACATACCCACAGGATAAGCAAGTTGAAGTGGCAGTGGGCAGGGCACATAGTGCGTAGAACCGATGGCCGATGGGGCGGAAAGGTTCTCGAGTGGCGTCCGCGTAACGGAAAACGAAGCGTAGGCCGACCCCCAACCAGATGGTCTGATGATCTGGTTAAGGTGGCGGGTAGCAGATGGATGTCAACTGCAAGGGATCGGTCCGCGTGGAAATCATTAGGGGAGGCCTTCGTTCAGCAGTGGACTTTCTAGGTTGTAATGATGATGATGATGATTACTAGTCATACCATAATAACGTCGGTGGCTCATTGGTGTGGACTGTCGCTTTCCGATCTGGAGGGTACAGGTTCAAATCCCACCACGTACCAACGTATTTTCGAAATTGTATGTAACGATAGGACTCAATTAATTAATCCGACCCTTACGGTGAAGGAAATCATTGTGAGGAAACCTGCGCACGCTTGCGAAACGATTCAAAGGTTAAACGTGAAGTCGGCCAATCTGCACTGGGCCCGGTTGGACGACTAAGGCCGACAGACAGACAGACTTGACAAATCTATAAGGGTTCCGTTTTTTGCCATTTGGCTACGGACTCCTCATAACCAATATAACACGACGTATAATGAGGTGATGATGATGACTCACGTGGTAGCGATGTATGTCTGGTCGAGCGGCGGCGGCAACACGTGCAGTATCTCTGCGGCGGCGCGCTCCGTCGTCTCCTCAGCGCTGAGACCACCGCCACCGCTCACTTCCTTCGGCTGAAGGTTTCGCAGCGTGTCTGTGTTCAATACACTTTTATTGAGATAATTCTTAAATAAAAAATATCTTCTAACATTCACACAGCGCCATCTAGCCCCAAGTTAAGCGTGAAGCCTGTATTATGGGTACTAAACAACGGATAAATATACTTACATACATTTTTTTGTACATACATACATATTATACATAGAAAACCACCCAGACCATCACATACAGACATATTCATGCACACAAATGTTTGTACTGCCCGGGGATCGAACCCGGAACCCTTGGTGTTGCAGCCGACGTCTCAACCGCAACACCAAATGGGTCGTCAAAATATTAAATATACTTTACTATATGAAAAGAAAAAAGCTTATATAAAAAATAAACTAATTAGATATGCACAATCACGAAGAAATATAACTAAAAAAGAGTCCGAGCCGCTTGACACATGTTATTTGTGATAAACTATTATTCATTAAAATTTTGAGCTTAAGGTGTCACTATAAGGGTACAAAATCAATAGCACGAGCATACTACTATGTCACTATGACATGTAGCGTGCGACGTGATTTTGAATGAAAATTTTGCCCAACTCACGCAAGGGGCAAAATTCAGTCGCGGACACTTTTTGAGTGAGATTATGCATATAGTTAGTTTAATGTTTATTTAAGATTTCTAGGTACCCATAGTTTAACATAAATATTATTGGAATTTCCCTAGTAAGTAATGCAATACTTGTATTGGGAACGACTCGCTTCTTGGCTAGGTTTCTAAATATTATTTGTCAGCTCCAATGTCAGTGCACATATTTCATAAATTCATATAGAGAACAAGAGAGTCGGTGGCTCATTGGTGTGGACTGTTGCCTTCCGAGCTGGATGACGCAAGTTCAAATCCCACCACGTACCAATTTGTATTCGAAATTATTTTTACTTAATTCAAACAAACGCTCTAACGATGAAGGAAACATCGTGAGGAAACCTGCTCACGCGTGCGAAGTGATTAAAAAGTTGTGCGTGGAGTCGTCCGCACTGGGCCCGCGTGGACGACTAAGGCCTATACACCCTATACGGGTAGGTTCGTGCACCTCAGTGGGGACGTTTAATGGGCTGATGATGATGATATCGAGAATTGTCAGATATCATAAAGCGAAGGATAATAACTCACTGAGGCACGTATTGGTCTCGGACATGGCGTAGCTGATGTTGGCATTGCTGTGCAGGCCGAACAGCGAGGGGTCGTCGTTGAGCGGCAGCGTTCGAATGTACCGCGTGTACTCTTCAATGTTCGCACTCGACGGTTGCTAGAAACATTGTATTTTTAAGTACAATATTACAAAGTCTTCCGTGGACACTGACTGCGGGATTAGTTCACAAGTTCAAAGTCACTCGATGCGCAATGGTGCGAGCTATGCTAGGAATCTCTCCTAAGGATTAAATCAGAAATGATTTAATCCGTAAAAGAACTAAAGTTACACGTATGTCGCAGAACCTCGGGCCGTTGGAGCAGACGAGTGGAGACCGCGTCTCGGCAAGCTTAGCGTAGGACGCCCTCCGGCCCGATGGACCGTAAGTCGTCGGATGGAGAAAGATCGATCGTGGTGGCAGTATGAGGAAAGCGGGAGACCGGGATATCTGGCACAAAATGGGGGAGACCTATGTCCAGCAGTGGTCATGATAGGTTGAAAAGAGTCTTCCGTGGTAATAGTGGGCTGAATGTTTAGTTTAGATCACTGTTTCGCTAGATCGTGGACTCAAATCCCAGGGGAAGACATCATGGGTGGTAATTCGTATGATATCAACCAGTTTGATTAGCACATTACAGTCTGAATCCACTGACTGTCTAAAAAGAGTTACAATTCGTGCTTCGAAGGACAAATCTAGCCTTCAGACCTGTTACGATCTCACTATGCTGGTCGTTAACGATCACAATTTCTCGAATAAAAATTATCGTTAGTTAACAAATCAATTATCAATACGATTCTCACGATGTCTTCTCGGAAGCCACATAGATAGATAGAAACACTTTATTGCTCACATTTTATAAAAGGTTCACAAACACAGAAAAGTCAGACATATAGTGGGCAAAGGCGGCCTTATCACTACGAGCTATCGCTTCCAGGCAACCATTGAGTAGAAAAAGTTAAAGAAAAAGACCTAGTTGCTTGGCTAAGCTTAAACTTGCCAGGTGAGTCCTCAACTATAGAATAATATTAAATAATCTTGTTCTCACCTGTTTATATGCACCGGTCTCGTCAAACATATACCTCTCGGACAAGACCGACGGCGAGTAATAGTCGCCTAGCAGACACAGCAGACAGCGCCGGTCCCAGTCGTCTGTCACGCGTCCACCATAGTTTATATGACCCGCTGTGTACGTCAGCATCTGTACAGGCATATACATATAAGCTATTTCATAAATAAATAATAAATATCCACAGACATTCACACAGCGCCATCTAGTTCCATATCATCATCAGCTCATTAAACGTCCCCACCGAGGGCACGAGCCAACCCGTATAGGGTGATTAGACCTTAGTCGTCCACGCAAGCCCAGTGCGGATTGGACGACTTCACACACAACCTTCGAATCTCTTCGCAGGTGTGCATGAAGGTTTCCTCACGATGTTTTCCTTCACCGTAAGAGCGTCGGATAACGTACATTGGTACGTGTCGGGATTTGAACCCCAGCCCTCCCGGTAGGAAGGCGACAGTCCACACCACTTAGGCACCGACGCTCACAACAACTAATTTCCATATCAAACAACTAATAAATGATATATATTTTTTAAAGTTATTTAAACTAAGTATGTTAACCCGTTGTTTAGCAATGATGTAAAAGTATAGATTCGTGATATGTTCACAAAAAAAACTGAAAAAAGCGCACACATACACATATTTCGAATGAGCGTACATTTACCTAAACAAAGAGCCTACAACTGTATTCTCTTTAGCGGTTCGTTTTTGAGCACGGGTGGCGTATCTACCTTTATATACAGAATATCATTGTTGTTTAGTATCTATATAACAGGGTGATGCTTAGTCTGAGGCTAGACGGCGCTGAGTAAATTTTCATTAGATATTCATTTATTAATTTGAATTATAAATAAATAAATAAATATTCAAAAAACGGGTCGTCAAAATTTGCTAATAAAAATGTTAATGGTTTGTAAAACTATTTGAAGTGAACGGTGAAGGAAAACATCGCGAGGAAACCTGCGCACGCCTGCAAAGAGATTAAAAGGTTGTGCGTGAAGTCCGTCCAAACAGCACTGGGCCCGCGTGGACGACTAAGGCCTAATCACCCTATACGGGTAGGCTCCTGCCCCTCGGTTGAATGAGCTAATGATGATGATAATTAAAACTAATTACCCTGAGCGGAACCTCGGCGTACTCGTTGAGGAACATGTGCAACTGCGAGATGCATATCCGTAGATCGCCGTCGGTGAACTCGTACGGTATGTTGAACCCGAGCGGGCCGAACTTGCGCCGCTCCAACACCACGCCATGAAATAGGCACAGGGAGAATAGCAGCCACTGCAAACATTCACATGATAATTTCCTCGTAGACGTATCCGCCTTTTATTTTAGAACTGACTTCTGCTGTTGACTACAGATGGCCTTTACAGCTTCACCAGCAGCAGCTTTAAACATTAACACAACGAGCCTAGCGGGCGACCCGAACGGGAGTGGAACCTCGGCTTAGGGCGTAGCGGGCGGGCGCGGGTAGTAACATATGTTTGGGGAGAAAGGCCCGGCACACGCCGGTTACGCGAGTAGGGACTGTGCGAACCACAGATTTCCAATACAGAATATGGGGCAAGCCGCGTATTTAAGTGCGACAAATGTAAGCTCAACGAGCATACACTGGCTGCCAGTTTACGCTCTGTGAGACGAGTCAAGACGCACGAATATTAGAAGAAATTACCGTTTTTTCCCAAAATGCCATCCTGTGCTATTGTAACATGCCATCATCGCAATGAATCAGTAAATTTACCAAGAAATATAATAACTTTTCACAGGTAAGAACCGAAAAGAAATTGCGACACTGGACTGCCTATAAACTTGGCGGCTTGTTTAAGCAGCCATCGTAATGGTCGAACGAATGGGCTAACGAATATTATCTCAAACCTTTTCGTGCTAGGCTATTTTCGCTACTTCATTATCACCATTTACTAGGTGGTTAAAGATCAATCTTCACATACCCGTATTGTAGGTAAGCCTTCAGTGGCTTATTAACCCATTGAACGCCGGCGATACCAGACACAATAGAAATTACATTGTGTCTGCGCTTTAAGGCATCTTTGGCGGTCAAAGGGTTAAAGACACTAAGTATCTCAAAGATAATTTAGATATCTATTCTATAAAAATACTTAGGTACACTATCCAGAACGACTGGACCGAAAACCATGAACCGAATTAATGAATTAATTTCTCTCATATCTAACAAAATATAAATTGAAAGACAATTTATTTCTACGCAATGTTACCACGTATTTTATAATCTACTGACTATCCATTACTTAAGTTCACAACTCAATAGTAACACAACAGTACGAAACAACTGAATACTTTAAAACAAACTACAATAACCTTGAAATTAGGAACTTTACTGTCACCAGAGTTCAAATACTCAGTAAAGTCTGGCACTTGGTTAATATATGCCTTCAATAGATTCGCTTTGATACCTCTAGGGGGCTCCACTGTCATTTTGTAACCTGTACGCAAATTCAAATAATATACAGAATATTTTATTGCTAGGTGGTAGACTCGATACTTGAGTCGTCTAGTAGGTACCCCGCAGAGCCAAGATATCTACTTGTGAAAAAGATATTTTTTGCACTTCTATGTTTCGGGATAAACACTGTAGCTACGCGTAGTAGCGTAGGTCTCCTTTACCCGGTTTTTTTTTACTAAATTACCGGGTATAGGAGACCTAACATCTGTCTCAGGTGTGTCTCAGGTGTGTCTCAGGTGACGGGCGCAGTACGGCATTGGTGGAGAATTATAACTGTCTGCTAATTTTTGGTCTCCTTCAACGCCGCTCTGTCATGGTTAGTCGAATCACTTACCAACAGGTGAGCGTCCTGACCGTCCTGTACACTATATAATATATTTTAAAAATCACTTGATTGTACAAAAATATATAAATAAGGAGCGCCGGTGGCTCAATGGTGTGCACTGTCGCCTTCCTACCAGGAGGGCTGAGGTTCAAATCCCGACACGTACCAATGTGTTTTCGAATTTCCGAAAATATATGTACGTTATCCGACGCTCTTACGGTGAAGGAAAACATCGTGAGGAAACCTTCATGCACGCCTGCGAAGAGAGTCGAAGGTTGTGTGTGAAGTCGTCCAATCCGCACTGGGCCCGCGTGGACGACTAAGGCCTAATCACCCTATACGGGTAGGCTCGTGCCCCTCGGTGGGTTTAATGAGCTGAACTAAGTACAAAAATAAAGATGATTCCGTAATTGAGAGGGAACGTTAAGCCGTCGTCTCCGGCTACAATTCCTGGACATTAGTCCACCCACCAATCCGCATGCGGCCCGCGTAGTTGGTTACGGCCAATGACTATGATATGAGGGACGGCCTATAAACTGCAGTGGGACGTGACAGACATGACGATGAAATATTAATAAACAAAGTCCAGTAGGTACCATTCTGCAGCAGAGCGACAGGGAAGTGCGGCGAGGGTGTGGAGGTGAGCCACAGCCTGAAGTCCTTGTGCACCAGCTCCGGCTGGATCTGTTCCACGTTCAGCTCCAACACCGGCATCCACGACGGAGATAGGTGGCAGTTCTGGCAAACGATACTCAATTAGATTAAAATAACATATTTAATTATCAAATAATATTCAATTAAAACGACAATAAAAAAAAATCATTTTTTATTAGTCAAGTAAGTTCAAGATTGATTGATTTATGAGTGCGCCCGTCGCTGAAACTTCTTCCCGCACCCCGCTGCTATCTCTCGCCATTTTTGGGTAACTGGGTGATCAAAATATTGCGTAAATATAGTTCCTAGAACATTGATCGATTTCAGTAACTGTAAGTTATATTAAATTTTCCAAAATCCAAAAAAAAAATTACCTGGAAAAAGACCCAGTTGCCAAAGTCGCAGCCGACCTTCATCATGGCCTCGGCCAGCGGACCTTGGCCTTGCCCGAGAGATATACTCTCGAACCGCTTGCCCATCTTCATCTTATCCGCGAACTTCATTAGATCTATTGAAGTTACGTATTTTTATAATTTTTAATTTAACCACATTAGAGAGCGTTCAAGAATTACTCTTATTTTAAGGTTTTGAACTCCCTCCCCTAAATTGCTAATACTTGAACGCTTCCTCATCATTAGTCTATAACGTCTGCAGACGTACAGGCCATTTCACATAGTATAGAAATATAGAAAGTGATGTCTTTTATTGCATAGCTAAGCAAACCAGCAGACGTTTTACTTGATGGTTATGTGTGTGTGGCTTTATATTGAGTCGTAACGCACACAGTTGAGTGTTAAATATTGGTGGCAAATCTTGACAACTACCGCAAAAGACTCTTTTAGTAAGCAAAATATATTTAGCAAAGGAAAAAACACATAAGCCATTAACAAATATGTCACAAGAAGGGGTGAAAAACAAAAGACATCCAAAAGTCATTTTTCGTTTTTTGAGTTCATTTAGGTAATGAAAGCAGGGTGTAGTGGGCAGAAAAGGGGAGGTCTACATACAGTGATAAGTAAGAAAAAAGGCCCTTTACGTTGCGCAGTTGACTGCAGTTGGAGAGAAAGAGACATTACTTATTGAACCCTTTGACCGCCAATGACACCATAAGTTGCAAAACACAATAAAAAATTATTGTGTCGAATTCCCGGTGTTCAGTAGGTTAAAAGAGAGAAATATTATACCCGCTGCAGGGTCCGTCCCAGTTGAGAGCACGAATATAATAGGCGCTAGTGGGTCCGACTCGGCATACAAGGCCGCCAGATCCGCCGGCTGTGGTTCCACGAACCGAGCGCCCAATCCCACCACCACATAGTCCTGGAACACACCAGTATATGTCACTATGGTGTAACGTTACATACAAGATTCCCACGTCACGTAATGTGATGAGAGAGATTTTTTTACAAAATAAATATTGTTAGATGAAAAAAATAATGAAGGTAATCTTTTCATTTATAATTTTTGTATGTTTATCAGCATCAGCTTAAACGTGTCACTGTATAATAAAAGCCTTTCCGCATAGCGTTGCTATAATAAATATTATTGAATTCCACAAGAAATACACGTAGTAGAGCAGGACGCCCGGACTGACGGACCAACGACTTACGAAAGGTGGAGGCTGGATGAGAAAAGGACTAGGATATCTGACACAAAATGAGATACCTAGGTCCAACGGTGGATTGCGACAGGTTAGAAAGTGAAATATAGTATTTTTTTAATGATATACATTCCAACCGTATAATCACATTTTTTATGGTATCAATGCTAACCGCTAAAAGCACATGCTTAATTCATGGTATCATTGCTAACTACATACTAACTTGCAGACCAGGAATAAGTTTGTCAGGCCTTAGACACTTTAGCACAAGTAATTTCTGAAAAGCGTCCAGCTGTGTGTCTAGCGGCTTGGGGAGCGGTAGTCTGAAAGTTGTTTAATAAAGTCTGAATACCAGGTTTTAGATAATGTAGTGTGATTACAGATTATATGTTTCAATCAAAATCAAAAATGTATTTAATGATTTTAGGTCCATAAGAACATGTATGAATGTGAAATGAAGCTACCACTGGTTCGGAATAATAACTTTGAACACAAAAACTTTGAAATATTTTTATTTATCATATCGGCTTGCCTTTGCAATACAAACTAGGAAATGTATAATTGTATACATCAGTTAGACTGTACTTATTTACGAGTTATTTTACGGTTAGGTACAAAACAGCTCAACTAGTCGAAAGAGACTTTTACATCAAGCGATATATCACGCCGGTTTTCGTGACGAAGCATTTTAATAATAATGATAAAATTAACGGTGACTTAGATGAACTTAGACGACACGAACTTAGACGAGCTTAGCTATATACAAATACTAACAAGATACACACATCATTAAAAACATCACACATACATTCGGTGAGTGTGCGATGGAATTACACGCGTTAATTCCACCAGCCACTTTTCACCATCGGATACAAAACGAGGCGAGCGTTCCATCCTTACGGGTAGACATTCCACACATTCCGCACAGCCCGCTTGGTGCCTCGTTTCTAATGCCGACCGCAAAGAAATGGAACTCTTTGCCTCCTTATGTGTTCCCGATCATTACAACCCGACCGCTTCAAGCAAGAGTATAGCTTTCTAGGCAGCATGATCCATCCTAGCCGCATTCACTTACCATCAGGTGAGATGGCGGTCAAATGTTTGCCTATAAAGGATAAAAAAAAAATCAACCAAAAAATGTCCGACCCGCACTACACAGACGCAATTTTATTGTTATGTTTATAACATAGAATTATTCATTTAAATGTAACCTTAACGCGTCACTGAAAGGATCAAATCAAAAAAGCATGAACACACTACTATGTCATTATGACAAGTGAAGTCAAACGAAACTCCTGCCCAACCGACGCGATGGGCAAAATTTTGACGCGGACATTTTTTAGTGAAATTGTGCATATAGTAACAAGATAACATGCCACTTGCCAATAAGCTAGTCCAACAATATAATACCATCTTTTAAAAAGTTTCAGCCTGTAATTCTTTGTAACCCATGAAGTGCAAACTTCAAAAGATTGCTCTTCGTCACTATGAACTACAACCGAGACTACAAATAATATAAAAAATTGGCCAAGCGCGAGTCGGACTCGCCCGTGGAGGGTTCCGCAGCAGCAAGTAACATAAAATAAAGTATTTTTTATTACTTAGGCACCTACTACAGCTTTAATATGAAAAATAGTGGTTCACCGTTTATGACGTATAAAAAAACAACACACCAGAAATAGTTCAAACTAAATTTCGTTGTTAGATTTTATGGTAATGTACAACATATTTTTTTATTTTATTTTAATTACCCCATAGTTTAGAAATTAGAGGTGAGAGGGTCTCACGCGCAAACTATTCAATTTATAAAAAAATGATATTAAAAACCTCGTTATCATTTTTCCAGCTCTACACATTGATACCCCACACGGGGGGGGTACAATGACAAACAAATTTATGAGTCAGTTCAATGTATGGGAACCCCAAATATACTTTTTTTAGTTTTTTGTCAAAACTAATAGCGGTTCAAGAATACATATACTTACAAAGTTGAATAGTGTAGGTTATAGTTTCGGAGAAAAAAGGTGTGACATACGTACGGACAGACAGACAGACAGCGAAATCTATAAGGTTCCGTTTTCCATTCGACTATGAAACCCTAAAAACAATAACACAAACTTTGAGATTCCACGCGTCTATACGTTCTGAAGAACTTATCTGTTGCGGAAGTCCTCTGGACGAAACGTGCCATGGTGGGCACGACGCCAGCTGCTGCATATCCACCACTACGCTGCGAATATCCATTTAGGTTCTGATTCTCAACTCCTGGAATGAATAATATCCACTGACATTCACACAGCGCTATAAAGTCCCAAACAAGCATTAGCCTGTAATATTGGTACGAAGCAACGGATAAACAAACATACATATATTTTTTTTGTAAATACATAGAAACATCCACACCAATACAAGACAAAATGGGTCTTTGGGGCAAAAGTAATCAATAGAGTTACGATGGCACAACCGCCGACCGACACGTCACAATCACTAACAGACAAATTGGGACAGAAGGGTTCAAACAAGAAAATTATAATGTTAACTTTGGTTTAAATTAATGAAGTATTTTATTAACTATAATTCACAGTTTCACATTTAAATTATCTCTTTATTAACCCTATATGATTATTATTTATTTTCATTTTCTCTTCCAAAATGGTATAAGTACTTAAGAAAATCCAATCAAACCTGTTCAATCTTAGCCCCATTCAGCAGAAAGTTAAATTCCTGCGGTCGTATAGTCCCGGCGTCCAACAGTACTCTCGCGCAAACCAAAAACGCGAACAGCAGCTTGTGTCCCTCGAATAGGGATCGACACACGTTCACGTATAGCAGAAACGTGAAGTGCTCGATTATTATGTGCACGCGCTCCATTATGTCCTCTGGAATGAAATTTAATAAATAAATATTAAATTTAATAAAAAAATATTAAATATATGAATACGTTCAGACACAGATCGCATCAAACTAAGCATCTGGCCAATAATATAGGTACTAAACGACGTCTAACGTAAGAGCATCAATGGCTCCAAGGTTTGGATTGTTGCCTGCCGATCTGGAAGGCGCAAATCCCGCCACGCACCAATGTGTTACGGGTACTAAACAACTGATAAACATACTTATAAACATTTTATTTGTACATATTATACATAGAAGAAAACACCAAGACCAATACAAACAGCCATGTTCATGTTTGTACTGGGAAACGTACCTGGAACCCTTCAAATAAAAATATAATAAATAAAAACTCCTTTTAAATATCTGAGAATTGTAATATATGTTAAGCCTCGAGGATCGTCGTAGAGTTGCACGGCTGTCAGTTTTTTACAGGTTACATTTCGGTGAGTATGCGATGGAATTCCACGAGCCCCTTTTCACCATCGCGATAATAGAGCGTTCCATCCTTACGTGGTTGACATTCCATTTATTCGCACAGCGCGCTATGGTGCCTCGTTCCTGATGCGCACCGTAAAGGAATCGAACTCTTAGCCTCTTTATGTGTTTCCCGATCATTAGAACCTGGCCGTCTTCAAGGCAAGAGTGAATAGGCTGTTTCTAGGCAGACATGATCCATCCTAGGCCGCATCATCACTTACCATCAGGTGAGATGGCGGTTAAATGTCTGCCTGTAGATGATACAAAAAAATAGAAGTTTATCCGTTGTTTAGTACCCATAATACTGGCTTCACGCTTAACTTGGGGCTAGATGGCACTGTGTGAATGTCAGTGGATATTTATTGCAGCAGGAAAATGGCCTTTAAAACTAACCATTGGGTTCAGTCTCGGCCATACTCCTGACGAACAACTTGACGAACCACTCGAGCGAGTACTGGTACATGGGGTCGACGCCGGCCATGCCCGACAGACAGAAGAACAGGATCTGGCCACGGTTCGCCACCGGCACGTACTCCTCGCGAGCCACGTCTATCTCCACCGTTGTCTTCTCTATGTCCGCCACTTTTAGCTGAAACGTTATTCATCATCATTATAGTCTAAGGCCCGTATTCTAGAACGAAACACAACGCTAGCTAATATTTTAATGTCAGTGTTTTATTTAATAATAAGTGTAGTAAGTATATATGAAGCTATTTTATTTATATTTCTCATTTATTTATTTAATATACGATTTATATTATATATTAATATATATGTACGTATATGAATATATATTCTAATATATTATGTATGTAAACATATAAGTTTATATGCATTTTTTTATACGTAGAGTTAAGACATTGTAACCTGCCCTTTCTTGTATTTTTTTTGTGCCTGTGAGGTTGTCTGGAAGAAATGGCTTCAAGCGATAAGACCGCCTAAATTGCATTATGTTTTTGTTTATAACTGTGAATTTCTGTAAATGTGAGTGTGCAATAAGATGTTTTTCTATCTATCTATAACGTTGATCTTTACTTAAATTAGGTTAGAAAGGGATGGCGCTATTTATCGTATAGTGCGCTATCCCTTTCTAACTCTACTCAAGTGAAGATCAAGGCTTGAGTCTCTTTCTAGAATACTGGCCTTAGGCGGCCACTGCTGAACTATGGCGCCTTGTGATGATTTCCACGCGGACTGATCGCTAGCAGTTAATATGTATCTACTACCCGCTACCTTAACCAGGTGGCTGGGAATGGGATTTATGTTACGGAAAACTAAGATAAACAACAATCCAACTAGATGCATATTCTCACTCAAAAGTCTGCCCATCCATCAGTTGAGCAAAATTTCATTCATAATCACGTTACTCGGGTACAGGCAAAGTGACATAGTAGTATTTTGTACCCTTTTAATGACGCCTTAAGGACACAACATATATAATTTTATAAATAAATAAATAATAATAATTTGTCATATTTTTTGTATTTAATTTGAGTCACACAACATCATAATATAAGCACTTACCACCAGGTAAACGATAATATAACCGTCCCGTTCACTTATGTCATTAAAACCGCCAGAATTCCAAATACAATATAAAATCTACAGCATCTCCAAACAACATAGAACTGCGACAGTTAGTGTTAAGTCCGGCACTTACTTGCTTTACTAGGTGGTAGACTCGATACTGAGTCGTCTAGGTAGATACCACCGCAGTGCCAGATATCATCCCGTGAAACAGGAGTGTTATGCACTTTTGTGTTTCGGGATGAGGGCACTGTACCTAGTGAAATTACCGGGTACAAGAGACCTAACATCTGTTGTCTCGGGTGTCGGGCGCAGTGCGGCATTGATGGAGGATAATAACTGTCTGTTGTTGGTCTCCTTCAATGCCGCTCTGTCACGGTCTGGCGTATCACTTACCATCAGGTGAGCGTGCAGACCGTCTTGTACACTTATAACATAAACAAACACAAAACAGCATGCACATACCGTGATCTCCGCGCTCTTGAGCTTAATAGCTTCGAGCGTGAGTATGAGCGGCAGGTCGTCGACGGCGAGCCGTGGCTGCGGCCAGGCCGCGCAGCACGTCCGCCTGCATGTCCGCCAGCTGCGCGCCCAGCTGCGCGCGGGACACCACCAGCTGCCCGCGCAGCTCCTCCAGCTCGGGACGCTCTTGCGCCACTACCCTCGATAGTAGTTGCTCCGCTAGACCGCTGCCGATGAAATCAACCTCATTGTCGGTTTAAAGAAATTTATAATCAAAATAGGACATTTACTAATGATATTCTGTATATATTGTTATGTATGAACTATAGGGTATGTCGATAATAAGTTTTTGTGTAAGACCGCCACCAATGTAACATTGACATACTCAGCAGTCTCGTAATAAACGCAGATACGTAAACAGTGTTTTCTTGTTCCTCCACATACATACTAACTGGCGACGATTTGGAGGATATTTTTAAGCAAGAACCAAGGCCAAGGAAGGATAATGTCGATTGGAAGAATACAGGAGTTCGATATGGGGAGCGGCAGTTGGTCGGCATACTGTGAGCGGCTACGTATGTATTTTAAGGCAAACAAAATTCAGGAAGATTTGCACTTGCCCACATTAATATCGTTAGTAGGCGACCAGACATACGAGCTTATGGTGAATTTGACGAGTCCTGAACCTGTGTCAAGCCATACATTCGAGGATATTGTCGGTATTTTGAAAAATCATTTGCAACCGTCGCCCTCAATCATGGCAGAGCGGTATAAGTTCCGACAGAGGAGACAGCAGCCTGGTGAGGCTGTAGCACAGTACGTGGCGGAATTGAAAAGATTATCGCGGTACTGTGAGTTCCAGCAGACCTTGGAGGACAATCTACGGGACCAATTTGTATGTGGAATATCGAGTGACGTCATGCGCCAGCGGTTATTTGCGGAGGACGCATTAACATTTGCGAGGGCGGTAAATCTCGCCCAGGTACTGGAAGCAGCCGAGAAAAATGCGGCGGTGGTCGAAAGCAGTGAATATCGGCCAACGGTGGCTGTTCATGCGGTATCGACGGGACAGCACAGTACCAAGGGTGAAGATCGATGTACGGCGTGTGGAGGCTGGAACCATATGTTAAGTAGCTGTAGATTCAAGAAATATGTGTGCAGCAATTGTAATGAAATGGGTCATCTACGTCGTGTGTGTCCTGAGAAGGGTAACAGGATGGCGGGGCGGACCCACCAGAGAACAAAGAAAGGAGGGCCCAAGCACTACGGGAGGAAGTCCCACGGAAACCATTTTGTGGCCGACACGGGTGAGAAGGAAGGAAATGGTGTGTCGTCGGATTCAGAAGAGGAAGCGATTTACCAAATGTCCCTAAAAAACTATCCAGCGGTGAGCATTCCAGTTATTGTTAACGGGCAACGTATAGACATGGAGGTAGATACTGGTAGTGCATGTACTTGTATCAGTTATAAGACATATTTGCATCATTTCAAAGGTTTACCGTTACAAAAATGTAATTTGTCACTTAAATTTTATGACGGTAGTAATATAAAACCCCTAGGCTTAATACCAAAGTAAAGTATCGATCAAAGTGTAAGTCATTGGATCTTTATGTAATTAAAGGGGGCACTACCAGTCTATTAGGTAGACAATGGTTAGCGGAACTGGGAATACAATTCCCGATAGTGGGCACCGACGCCAGTAGTAACAGTGCGGTACCATTAAAATTTGTAAACAGTTGTGATAACGATATAAATGTGCTTGTTAACAGATATGCTAAGTTGTTTGACGGGTCTCTGGGGAGGTACACGGGCGGGCGCGCCAAGCTGCGTGTGCGCGAGGGTGCCGTGCCGGTGTACTGCCGCGCGCGCCCTCTGCCCTACGCGCTCAGGGACCGCGTCGACGCAGAGCTGGATGAGATGCTCAGGAACGGTACGATTGAACCAGTTGATTTTTCACATTGGGCCACGCCTTTAGTACCGGTGGCAAAGCCGAATGGCAAAATAAGGGTATGTGCTGACTATAAAATAACTCTGAATCCCGCTTTAATGGTAGACAGGTTTCCAATGCCTCGGGCTGAGGATTTATTTGCAAGCCTTAGGAAAGGCGAGTATTTTAGTAAAATCGATTTATCAGCCGCTTACAATCAAATTGAACTAGATGATGATTCCAAACAATATACTGTGATTAACACACATCGAGGGTTGTTCAGATATAATAGATTAGTGTATGGACTTTCGTCAAGTCCTGGAATTTTCCAACGTATAATGGTAAATTTGTTACGGGACATTCCAGGAGTGGCAGTTTTTTGCGATGATTTATTAATTAGCGGTGATAAGGAAGCTCATTTAAAATCGTTAGATGCAGTATTTGGTAGGTTGCATGAATATGGCCTTAAATTAAATAAAAACAAGTGTGTTTTCTTTTCAAGTTCGGTTACGTATTTAGGGCATATTATTGATAAGAATGGTATCCGAACAGATCCGGAAAAGATTAAGGCCATTGTTGAGTTGCCTAAGCCCAAAAATGTATCTGAGCTTCGTTCGTTCTTAGGAATGGTAAATTTTTACGGTAAATTCATTAAAAATCTTAGTTCACATTTATCTCCCTTATACGAGTTGTTAAAGAAATCTGTTGCATGGAAATGGAATCAACACGCCCAGGAGTCCTTTGAATGTGTTAAATCACTATTAACTAGTTCGCGCATCCTAAGGCATTACGATGATAAGGAACGTTTGATTTTAACTTGTGACGCAAGTGCGGTGGGAGTAGGCGCGGTGTTGTCGCAGCCGAGCGCGGGAAACGAGAAACCGGTTGCTTATGCCTCTCGTGCGCTCACCGGCGCGGAGCGTGATTATAGTCAAATACAACGCGAGGCGCTCGCTATCATTTTTGCAGTTAAAAAGTTTCACCAATACCTTTATGGTAGGGAGTTCCTTTTGCGTACAGATCATAAGCCCTTGGTGACTATATTTGGCCCTAAAACAGGTGTACCATCAATGGCAGCTAGCAGGTTGCAACGATGGGCAATTATATTATCAGCATATAATTTCCAAATAGAATATGTTCGAACAAATGATAATTGGGCGGACGGATTGTCACGCTTACCACTGCCCGTAGCAAGTGCGCATACGGAAAGACCGGAACAAACCTATTTGCATTTTGCACGGGATGCTTTACTTTTAGATTATAATAAGCTTAAAATGGAAACGCTTAATGACAATTTATTGAGTAGAATAGTAAATTATGTTAATGATGGCTGGCCATCAGAAGTTGATATGGTCCAAATGCAACCTTACTTTAATAGAAAAAAAGAAATTTATTTAGAATTGGGTTGTCTAATGTGGGGACACCGAGTTATAGTACCTGAAAAGTATAGGGAAAATGTGTTAAAAGAATTACATGAAACACACTTTGGTATGGTGAAAATGAAAAGTCTGGCTCGAAGTTACGTGTGGTGGCCGGGAATCGATGAGGCGATTGAGCGAGTGTGCCGCCACTGTGCCACATGTGCCGCGCTTGCGTCAGCGCCTCACGCGCATGCTCCTAGTCCGTGGCCTTATATAGAAAAGCCATGGCGCCGTCTGCACATAGATTTCTTAGGCCCTATTTATGGATTAAAATTTCTGGTAGTAATAGACTCGACTTCAAAATGGATAGAGATTTTTAAAATGAAATTAACGAATGCAGAGGAAGTCATTAGACATTTGCGGCGACTTTTCTCTCAGTTTGGTCTTCCTAGTCAGATTGTATCAGACAACGGTCCTCCTTTCGGTAGTATTTTATTTACATCCTTTTTGAAAAGTAACGGTATTGAGCAATTTTTCACGGCACCTTATCACCCTTCATCAAATGGCGCTGCAGAAAACGCTGTAAAATTATGCAAATCTGTTATTAAGAAAGCTGCACGGGATAAAATAGATATTGAGACAGCTCTAGATAGGTTTTTATTATTGTACAGAACCACTGAGCACGCAACAACCGGTGAATGTCCAGCCAAGATCGTACAGGGTAGGCTTTTAAGAACTCGATTAGACACATTGAGACCGAACCGTGTGTCACGGGTCAAGCGGGCTCAGCACCAGCAAGTTGAAGCTGCGGGGGCTCATCTAGGGAGGTCCATGAGGGAGATCAAATATACTTTAGGGAATATCACAACGGCGTAGTCAAATTGGGTACCAGGTAAAGTCGTAAGCGTATTGGTACTACCAACTATAGGGTAAGGACAGTCTAGGTAATGAGTCACATAGGCATACACTCGCGTGCAAGTAAATCGACTCAAGCCTCACAACGCATAACAAGTGATATAACTAAAAAATGCCTTATTATACCTCTATATAATGTTTTACATAATTAAAGCCTAGTAATTGAGCTTTAAAATGGTGTAAGTTGCATGAAAATCAGTTTAGTAAAAAGGTTAATGCTAATGATAATGTAAAAAATGTTGAAAATTCATTCAATTTCACAGTATGGGGTTATTGTGTTTAAATGAAACAAAATGTGCGTAAGATAAAAAAATTATTCGTGACAATATTTGGTATTCCCTCCTCTAGCTCTGATCACTGCTCTCATGCGATTCTTCATCGACTTATCAACTTTTAATGGATGATTGTGGTATACGACCCACTCTTCTACCAACGCAGTCTT
This sequence comes from Leucinodes orbonalis, assembly GCA_019425675.1. NCBI lineage: Eukaryota > Metazoa > Arthropoda > Insecta > Lepidoptera > Crambidae > Leucinodes > Leucinodes orbonalis. The sequence goes on from PQWD01002637.1 coordinate 165,630, forward strand.
GAGCTCATTGATTCTTGTCGGAGCTGGATCCTCGCTCTAACTTTCCTTTTAACTCGTCCCAGATGGCTCAATGGATTTAAATCGGGGCTGAGCGCTGGCCAATGCATAGTGTGAATTCCAACTTCGTTCAGGAAATCACGTGTCCGAGCAGTGTGACATCGGGCATTGTCATGCATCAAGATGAAATTTTCCCCAATAAAGCCTTGATAAGGACAACTTGATCCAGTAGAACATTTCAATGTAACGATCACTGGTCAGACCTCCTCTCCGGCCTCCCCAGGAACGAAACAAGGTCCGTTTTGCCTTCTAAGGAAATTCCAGCCCACATCATGCAAGATCCGCCACCATATGCAACGGTTTCCACAAAGCAGCACTGTGAAAACCGTTCACCGGGATGACGGTATACCCGACCTCTCCTGTCGCTGCCATGGAGACACATCCTCGTCTCATCTGTGAACGGGACTGACTGCCATTGCTCTATGCTCCAATCCAAATGTTCTCGAGCAAAGTGAAGGTGCTTGACGATGAGCTGTGGTCAACTTCGGGCCTGTAGCGGGTCTTTCGGAGTAAGGTTAGCTTCTTTCAACCTTCTTCTAACTGTCCACTGACTGACAGTCACCCCGCGAACTTGACGTAGCTCCTGCTGCACATCTACGCCGGTAAGGTGTCGATTTCGGAGAGAAGTCGAGACCAAAAACCGGTCGTCACGCTCCGAGGTGCACCGGCGTCGGCTGGTATTAGGCTCCGATGAAGCACCAGTCTCTTGAAACCTTCTGTATACTCTCGAGACAGCGGACTGACTCATATTCAAACGACGAGCGACTTCTCGCTGGTTCAACCCTTCTAGCAACAGGGCAACGACTTGAGCGGCTTCTTCAGGTGTGTATCCATAATTTTCTTCAAATACGGCTTTAATTTGCAGAGATGTTTCAGGTCAACGTCTAATGAGCGACTGATAAGAAAAAAACGATTACAGGGGGTTTTATAGGGTTGTGTCGCGCAAGTTGTGAATAGAGCGCAGAGCAGTTTACGGGAGCTTGCGTTCAGTTGCATTCTAAGTACAAGGTTTATTTAAATTACTGATATTATGCTACCATTTGAAAGCCTAATTACTAGGCTTTAATTATGTAAAACATTATATAGAGGTAAATAAGTCATTTTTTAGTATATCACTTTTTATGCGCACTTGAGGCTTGAGTCGATTTACTTGCACGCGAGTATAGATCAATTAAAGCGAGGATTCAGAGCTTCCATAGTTGCCCCTTTATCTGTGGAACATCCCGAAATTCCTGATAAAAATGTAACACAACTGGTTCAATGGTTACTGAAAGTACAGACGTAGTGCTGACGTAAACAATGAGGCATCTCAGCCAGCAGTGAGCGCCGACGCGGAGGCGACGGGCACCTCACGGGAAGTGGCCGCCGCCGCGCCCCTAGCTCGCCCTAACTCCTCTAGACTTAGGCGCCCTGTTCAGCGTTATGGCATACACATAGAATTTGACTAAATTGTAACTATTTAGTAATGGTAACGTAAGACCGTAACGTAAGAAGAAGTTATAAAATTACACTTGCTTTAGCTTGTAAAAATAAATTTACTGTTAAAACGGTAGGGTCAGGTTTATTGTTATTTAAGTAGAGAGGTGTTATGTATAACTATAGGTATGTCGATAATAAGTTTTTGTGTAAGACCGCCACCAATGTAACATTGACATACTCAGCAGTCTCGTAATAAACGCAATACGTAAACAGTGTTTTCTTGTTCCTCCACATACATAAAAAGGTAGATACGCCATACGTGCCTCCAAAACGAACCCCCAAAAAGAATACTATCAGCTGGCCGCGCTACTCTTCGAGATCAGGACGCTCTTGCACCACTACCGTCGATAGTAGTTGCTCTGCTAGACCGCTGGCGATGAGATCAACATCATTTCTCTGTCTCTCTTCAACCTGCCGAACATAGATCTCCTCCATTTCGCGCCAGATATCCCGGTCCTCCGCTTTTCTCATTATTTAATACTAATCAAACTTTGTCCCGCCTAAGAAGCAAAAAATTAGTTTATTTGGAATTTGGTTAGCCTTGCTTTCCCTTCAAGCCGTCAAAACCTTTATTGACTGTTTCATGTTTTAATCATAAATGTTTTTATCCATCCTGGTTAGATTAGAAGGTTTATTGACCTGTTATGCGTTGTGACTATAACATGCATACACCACTTCGTTTCTGATTTGTTCTAAAAAAAATTACGATATCAAGTAACACTATTTTTTTTATTTTCTCATTCTCTGAAATTCATTTTTAATAAAATAAGCAAGAATACTTAACCCTTTGAACGCCATTGATGCCTTAAGACGCCACACAATAAATTTTCTATAATACCTGGATTACCGGCGTTCAATTTAGAGATAGAATACGTTTTTTTTTATAATAGGTAATTCCCAAATAGTGATTTTGTAAAACATTCTTTTTAACTAAACCTGCAATAGACGAAAGATAACTCCTTGCCCATCAATGGACATCATACCTTTGATAAAACAGACAATCCTTACTTAGGCACCAGTGCAAAGTTGACGATCTGCACTGTTTCACTTAAATATTGAAAACGTTTTTTCTTATAAGTAGTTCCCACATAGTGATTTTGTAAAACATGCTTTTTTACTTAACCTGCCATTTTAGAAAGATTCCTCGCCCATCAATGGAATCATTACATAGTATTACATGAACAGTAACAAACTATTTTGTAAAATAGACCTTCCTTACTAGGCACCAGTGCGAAGTTGACTATCTGCACCTTGACAGACGTCTCGGGCGTGTATTTGGGATTGGGCAACTTTGTGGTGATGTAAAGCTTGAAGCCAGCCATGTAGGGGATCAGCGAATCACCTAGCTTCAAAACTAATTGGCCTGCTTGCCTGAAGTACTGTCTCTGTAACAATTCAAGTTAGTATTTTAACCCTTGACAATAGATTTCTATGGTGTCTTGATTGGATTCCTGGCGTTCATATTAATTAAATCAATGAATTTATGAGGTAGCCATATCGTCTTAGTGCAGGGTACGTGCCTTCTCACTTTTCTGGCTATGGGGAGATTAGAGCATAACCCGTTGATGTATTTGTATGAAACTCAGTTTTATGTTTAATTATATATTTCGATATAACTTCTTGATAAACTACAATTAATGAAACACAACAGATTAAAAAATATTTATTCATATATCCATTTAGCATAACCCAATTTTACGGCTCGGGATTTCTCATGAGATGAGCTACCATTTCAATATTTACATTAGGGATTCTGTAAGTAGTTTGAAGTGTCTTAACAAAGCTCTTAAGGTTCTTAATGCTTAGGAGACAATTCTAGGAGCATTAAATAGCTCAATTCTTACCTTGAGCACAGGGTCCAGTGCTGGGTCCAGTTCCTCACCCACGTTCTCCAACAGTATGGGCTTGCCGAAACGCAGCGCCGACTCGAAGTTGCGCAAAAGATCGCGGTCGTTGGGCTTGCACACCACTAGTCCTTCAATTTTGCCCTGCAAGTGGACGTAGTAAACAATAATAAACAATAATAATAATAAATAAATAAATATCTACTGACATTCACACAGCGCCATCTAGCCCCAAGTTAAGCGTTAAGCCTGTATTATGGGTACTAAACAACGGATAAACATACATACAATTTTTTTTGTAAATACATACATATTGTACATAGAAAACACCCAGACCATTACAAACAGACATGTTCATGCACACAAATGTTTGTACTGCCCGGGGATCGAACCCGGAACCCTTGTGTTGCGGCCGACCTCTCAACCGCAACACCAAATGGGTCGTCAATAATTATAATGACAGAAATATTACTATTAATGATGCGTTAAGTTCAATTTTTAATGACATAAATATCTAGTTAATTTATTTTTTAATCTAAGCGTATAAAAGATTACGATAATGAAGAAGACGAATACAGTAAAGTGAGTTACCATAGCTCGTATCCACTTGTTGGCCTGCGTCTGGGGGTCGATGACGAGCGGCCACCGGCGCGAGTTGGACATGAGCACGGCCGACTCCACCGACAGAGGGTCTCGGGGCAGACCGTACATCTGCCATGTCCTGCATGAATACACAATTTATGTATGAACTAGCTTTTGCTTACAAAATCACTCGCGTTATGATATATTACTTTTCATCCCCTATTTTGTCCACATAGGAGACGATTTTATTACTATTTTTTGAGTTGTGTGTTACTCTATAGTTTGTGATCAGACCGAAAATCGTGGAACAACTAAATTAACCCTTTAACCGACGTTGACGGACATATCCAACAAAAACAATAGATTTTCTATTCATGATCAGCTCGTTAAACGTCCCCACCTTCGGGCACGAGCCTACCCGTACGCGGGTGTATATGCCTTAGTCGTCCACGCGGGCCCAGTGCGGACCTTTGAATCTCTTCGCAGGCGTGCGCAGGTTTCCTCACGATGTTTTCCTTCGTGAATCCGTGTCTGGAATCCTGGCGGATAAAAAGTTAAGAAATAAAGCCCGCCATAAAATAAGCCATACAAAAGTATTGCACTATTCTTTCTACACGCAAATCTAACTTAACTCGAGTGTACCTCAACGCTTGGGTTAACTTGGATGATGTGTCAGTTTTTCTGTTTAGTATCACAGCTATTATACCTACCTGATCTGCACTGCGTCACCGAGTATAGACAAAGGCGTAGCACCGTCGGTATGGGGAACCGCAACTTCCTAAAAAATATATTTATTTCAAATGTAACGTTTCAAAAACAGTTCCTACTGCTATGACGTGTTCCACAAGGTACATGTAACGAAAATAAATAACCTTTTTGATACACGTAAACGTACGAAACTGATAGTGTATAAAGTACCACTAAAGAGCCCAGGCCCCACCACGAAGCATGGCCATTCGGGCACCAAGCCAACTCTAGGCTTTGGATTCTTGTCGATAGAGATAGATTGTAGCCAGGATATAAGTAAGCTAATAATAATACTCGTCTAGTGAGCTAGTAACTTAAAATGTATGGTCTAAAGCACCTGGTCAATATTTTCATATCGATAAAATACACTTCATCAGGTTTGCCAACTAATCTAAACGCGTTGCCTTGACATAAGGCAAACAGACAGACGGAAAACAAAAACATATATTTGTCTTCAACAATATTAAAAGCAACCTAAAAGGTAATTTTTGTATACATTTCACGCACAAAATTTAAGTTTGCATTCATTTTATTTAAAGACAGATTGTAGCTTTTCCTTTAATTTTAAACCAGCAATCATTCACATTACGTATGCTCATTTAATAGAACTAAATAAAATAAAGTCACAGCTTTCTCACCTTCATGTGATGCATCCACGCCCCGAGTAGTTCTCTTCTAAACTCATCTGTGAATGGAGTTATGTATCCGACAGCACCTAAAATACATATTTTAGGTGCTTTACGTAAGGAAGTCAAAATCCTATCCTACCTTTCATCGTATTTGCACTTAAACTTCAAAACTATAAATGCACACATAAACTAATTCAAAATCAAGAAAGAAGCGCCTAATAACAATCAATAACAACACCTTATTATACAATGATAGTCAAAGACTTGGTAATTCAATTTAATATAGCATATATTCATTTAAATGCGTTTAGTTTGATGTATTAACGTAGATGCATCTCTGTCAAAAGTGTCCGCGGCAAAATTGTAATGAATAATTTTGGTGTCATAAATATGCATGTGTCAACGTATGTGTCAAGCGGCTCTGACATTTTTGGTTATGTATTCTTCGTGTTTGTGTATCTAGTCAGTTTATTCTAGGTACTTTCTTCTTCGGTATTCTACATCGGTGAATTTATAATCAATATATAATTTATACCTTTATTAAACGCCAATGTTTTCTGTGGCAATCGTAGCACACTTCAAAATTCAAGGAACGGCGCGGGCCGCACAACAAATTTTGCATTTTGTTTTCCAACCCAAATTATGTGTTAGTTTCATTAATTTATAAACAAAGTCTTACACGCGCTGATGAGTACGTCCCGATGAGATCACGATATCCACCTCCAGCCGTTTTTGTGCTGATCAACGGACGCGCTCGCTCGAAAGACCGTTCAGTAACCTGTAAACACCTTCACTATTAGCCTTTAAGCCCACTGCATGGCAAAACCTTGAAACACGCAAGCTATGGGGTGTTTGGGCAACAATACGAAATCTATTTAAAATGATCACTCCAATGAATCATTCTTTGTTTGTGTTCAAGGTGTGATTCAGCCTGCAGTTTCCTTACTAAAGTAATCGCACAATGTGGTTCACAATGGGTCTCCCGTGAGATTCGAACCTACGACCTTGAATTCACCGCAACATCTAAACCAACGTCTGCCACCTATTTTTTTGTTATCAAGTGAAAAGGAAGGTCCGGACGCTCACCTGATGGTAAGTGAACGCCTGACCATGACGGAGCGGGATTAAAAAAGATTTCTCCATCGATGCGCGCACTCTGGGACCGTCACCCGAGACAACAGATGTTAGTCTCTTATACCCGGTAGTTTCACTAGCTACAGTGCCCTCATCCCGAACACAGAAGTACATAACATCCTGTTTCACGGAATGATATCTGGCACTGCGGTGGTATCTACGTAGACGACCTAATAGATATTTTCTAAAGCTCTATCGTGTTGAAAGACCTGTTGGCTCGGTCCATACGCGCGAGACACTGATTGATGTCTTCCTCCATCTTGCGTTTCTCCTCTTCCTTCTCTTGGAGGTACGCGTTCAGCTTCGCAATGCCCTCCAGCAACGCTTGCATCTTCGCTTGCGCATTTGCCAACATGGCTGCAATCAAAATAAAAATGATAAGCAAGGCTGAAATTATTACAAAAAAAATATTGCGATAATTTAGCACAACCTAATCCTCGAAGAAACCACCTCTTTCTTTTTAAGGTTCTTCGTAACCAAATGCAAAACGAAACTCTTATAGATTTGTCATGTATGTCTTTCCGTATGTCACACGCACTTTTCCCCGAAACTTCAACAACTATAATGTTGAAACTTTGAAGTATATGTATTATCTGTATAGGTAACCGCAATACGAGAGTTTCAATGGAAGTTTGAAAAAAATACAAATACATTTTGGGGGTCCATACAGAAAACTAAAACTCAAAACATTTTCTTTTTTACAAATCAAAAAGTTTGATAGAAAGAAAAAACACCTGTTGACCGTAAAATAAATACAAATTACACAAAAAGTAGTCACAGATAAAAACAAATGATCAACAATCATAAACTATACAATATCATCATCATCAGCTCATTTAACGTCATCATTGAAGGGCACGAGCCTACCCGTATAGGGTGATACAAGATATAAAGAGAGAAAAATAAAAAAAATAGATACGGTCAAAAGGTCCCGCCTCAACAGAAGCTGTTGCGCCGACAAGCGCTGCAGCAGAACTGTTATTCTGGCGACACCGCCCGAGATGACGACACAAAGAAACTTACATTTACAAAGTGGAAAAAGTGTATTCTTCAATACTAATTAGGTATTGTCAGGCGTCTCATCCTCTGGTCCCGATCACTTTATATCATAAAAAAATACTGAATCTAACAGTAACATGTTACCTTCAACGGCAGCCAAGTCTTTGGTAGCGCGCTCCAAGGCCGCCTTCTTCGGTGCCACGGCCTTGTTCACGTGGTAGAACTTGTACATCGCATGCACCCACATGCACAGCGACATGCACGCTTTCGACACCTGTGTGCAGTTCAATATTACATGAACAAAATAAAATAAAAAGAAATAACAACATATTAAATGATTCCCACTTATTCGCCCATTTTTCGCTACAGATTTGAAACCACAGGTGATCTGCTGTCATCAACAGCACTCAATTTGACAACAATGAAAATTATTTATTGTTTTTGCGATTAGTGTCACAAACTTTGCATAACCTAATGAGCATCTCTGTGCACGCCACTGGTGCGAGAAGGCCTGGGGGTTACCGCCATCTCTTAAAACAGTCCATCATCATCATCATCATCAGCTCATTAAACGTCCCCACCGAGGGGCACGAGCCTACCCGTATAGGGTGATTAGGCCTTAGTCGTCCACGCAGGCCCAGTGCGGATTGGACGACTTCACACACAACCTTCGAATCTCTTCACAGGCGTGCATGAAGGTTTCCTCACGATTTTTCCTTCACAGTAAGAGCGTCGGATAGCGTACATATAATTTCGAAAATTCGAAGACACATTGGTACGTGGCGGGATTAGTACCTCAGCCCTCCGGTAGGAGGGCGACAGTCCACACATTGAGCCACCGACGCTCTACAACAGTGTTACAATAATATGACGTCATCTTTTCTGGTACAAAAATGCTGACGTATCATTATAAAAATACTGTTTTAAGAGATTGTGGTTTCCCCCCTGTACTCTGCAGTGAGCCGTTATAGGCTGATGATGATGATGACAAAAAAACCATTGATGCAACGTTTTATTTTTATTGTTTACCACCAATAAATTAAAAAGTTTAACCTTTAAAATCTTCGAAGGCTCATAGTCCGGGTTGGCGATAAACCGTTTGAGCTTCTTGATCATGTCCTCAGTGATGGAGTTCTTGTCGAAGCGCATCAGCGAGTCGAGGAACGCGGTGGGGTCGGCCAACATCTGCGATCCTGGTTTCAGTAGGAGGACTTTCTCGCCGAAAACGCGCCGGGTTCCTATGTACAATTTTCGTTGAATTAGTGAGTTGCTCTGCCCCAACACCTTACAAAAAGCACTTATGAACATCAAAAAATATGTATATTATATATATTTATATTATATTTTCGAAGTGAGGGCCCTCCCCTCTCTTTTTTTAACTTTGGAAGTGTCTCTTGCGCAATCTATTTACTTAACTTATATAGAAAAGTTATTAGAAAGCTCATCATCATATAATTTTTCAAGAACTAGAAATTGATAGCACACACAAACGTGGGTTTGATGAAAATAAAAATAATTGAGTTCAGTTCAATGTATGAGGAAACCCAAAGTATATATTTTTTTCAAGTTTCTTGTTAAAACCTTATAACAGTTTACAGCATACATATATTTACAACATTTAGCGTAGTGCTAATAGTTTCGGAGGAAAAACTGTATGACACAGGGACAAACAGACATGACGAATCTATAAACGTTCCATTTTTTGCCATTTGGCTACGGAACTGTGCAGACATGACATTGGCATTTGGCTACGGAACCTGTTATGTTCACGCTTGGGATACGACTCAATAAGACACCGGTTGAAGTAGCACTGGTTTCAATAGACAAGCGGGGGGACGCAGCCACCTGCACAATACACACAATATTAAATATGTCGGGTATGCGCGTGCGGTACACGCTCATATGTAACAGAACCCGAAATAAACATATGCCAATGAGACTTATTTATTGTGTATTGTACGCTAGTATTTTATACTACTATCTCATGCAACTAAATATTAGTAAATGCTTTGCTATTTCTTTTACCAATAAAACACACAAGTATTTATTTAACTATACAATCAAGGGAGAAGTTCTTGTTCGAAAGCAGGTGGTCAAGGATTTGGGCATAATTTTCGATGAGGGACTTACCTTTATATATCACTATAATTACGTAGTTGATCGTTGCTATAACCTCCTTGGATTTATCAGCCGGTCAGCTAAACATTTCCGACAAAGTAGCAGCTTTATCTATTTGCACTATTCTCTTGTACGTAGTATTCTCGAATACAATTCTGTTATCTGGTCTCCCTTCTACAGAGTGCATAGCGATCGAATTGAGGGGGTTCAAAGGCGTTGCCTAAGGATCCTGAGCTATAAATGCGGCATGGGTCGTAAACTTGTATCCTATAATGAACGCCTAAAGTATTTTAATATGAATCCTCTATTCATCCGAAGACATAATAATGATCTCATTTTACTATATAAAATATTAAATTTCCAAATAGATGCCCCGTATCTACTCTCTTTACTGAACATAAACACTAGATTTAGATCGCGTAACCGTAATTATAATATTTTCTGCCTTCAAGTCTTTACTAATAACACATCATATTAAATCCTATATTATATATGTCGCCGCAACCAATTAATATCGATAGATAATTCATCAAATATTATTTAACAATATATTTAACTGGCAACAATGCAACTTAATCCTTAATGATTTTAAGGAACAGTGTTTTGACAATAAACATAAGTGTTTCCTGTGGCGGCGATTGTTCTAATTACATTTTTATTAATTCATAATTTCCAATGTTACATCTCTTATAAAATCATTAAACATTATTTAAAGCTTAATTTAAATAGTAAAATAATTATTCCAGCATTACTGAATTGAAGTAATGCTGTTTTGATTAATAAGTTACCAACACGAGATTAGCGAAACTATATCCGTGTATTTAGAACAATTAACTAATGTTTTTATTAATCAGAAATAGAAATCTGTTTTGTTAATAACAAATCTTAATACTGATAAATATTATTATAATATCTAGTGAATATTAGCTATCATTAATTAAATTGTTGAGTTAAGAATTCATATTAGGATGTTTTATAATCCACTGTTTTGATTGTTAAGTTCCGGCAACCTTGGATAGAAAGTTATTTTGTTAGACACTTATTGTTGTCTTTTTGTATTCAGAATTATGGAATAAGCTTAATTAATTAAGTTATTAATTAGGCAAATATTTGTGAGCGTCTAGTTGCAAATTATCTTAATGTCATAATAATTGGATGCGCGTGCAGCGCCATAGTTTGTAATACGACGAAATGTAAGTTTGACATGGCGTAAGATGGCGGCGTGTGAAGCGCCGAAATGTGGAGCCAATGATTGAAATTTGAAGGACAGTCTGGTTTGAGATTTGGGTCGTGCTAGTCATGTAAGTAAGATACTAATTGTTGTATTGTAATATTTGCAATAAAAGAGTTAAGTTTAATTATTATTTCTTTTACTTCTCAAACCTAACTTGATTTTAGTAAACTAAACAGTTTGATTCTTAATATTAACATGAATCGTTGGCATTAACTATATCGCCAACGATACTGTTCATACATTTTGTTTATAAATTCTATCGTGCTCCGACATCAGAAGTGGGATCGCCCCAGCGATCCCTTTAACATTTACCTTGGCGTCCCTTTTGCTCTGAATAAACATTTTTCTGTCCAGATCATTTTCTTTAAGTTCTAGATTGATGCAGCCCGAGTCATTTGGAGTGGATTTGGGCGTTGTCCAACATAATAGGGGCCAACCTAGTGCTCAAACGACGATTTGCATTCGGAAGGAATACCAACCAGTTAACGCGACGGCAGCCAGTAGCCACAGCCTCAGTACCACTCGCTATGCGGCCTGCAGTACCGCCACAAATGGATAAGTTACACACCAAACTGGTAACGTACCATGTGATTTATTTTCTTTGGATTTACCACGATGTATCAGCTTAGTGTTTGTTTACCGATCGCACAAGCAGTCAATTTACGCAATAAGTTACTGTTGTAGTGGTCTGTCTTTGGATGGTAACCGAAAAACTTTGACTAGAGTCCCCCCGTGTTTCGGAAAACTTTGTTAAATCTGTGTTATAACACTTATGTAAGGATGGTGTAAGGGTTGTATTGTGCAGGTATGCCTGTGATTATTATTTTTATTTTCTTTATATGAGTGAACAGTTTTTGAATCAGCAGACAAAAATTACCATCATGGACATTTTGTATCTGGTTTTAGACCCGTACGGAGTTAAGGTACTGTGTGATTACATTTTCATGGTGAAAACAACCTACAATCCTTGTTATTTTATACGCATGATGTTATTGTTTCTTATAAAGTTGTCTCAAAATGTGTTTGATTAATGCGTTTTTACATATTGAATTAAGGGTAGACAGTCTTTTTTTGGATCTTTGTAGTGAAATTATTTGAACCGGCAAATCCTTATTCTGGCGACGTAAATTAATTTAGTGATCACTGTTAGCGACTTTGCTTGTTAGTTAGCTAATTTATTTTTATCATAGTAATTAATACTTCGGAAAAGAAAGACTAAAGATTCTAGACCGCCGACACTTCTCGGAAGTTATTAAAGCAGCAATTAATGAAGAGAACCTTACATTGAACTAATCTTCTTTTAATTGTAATTTATTTTATTCAAAACAATAGTTACAATATAAGTACTGTGCTAAACTGCACAGACAATTTGTCGGCAGTATTTCTTGTATCTAGGAATTTATTCAATGAGTAGATATCTCTCTATTTTAACAAGATTAAGCTATACACATTTAACTTGTGTCTATACATTTTATTTATAGTTTACTAATAATAATTTGTGCGCTAAAGTAAAGGAATGGATGGATATTTGTTGTTCTATCGCGCAAAAATTAAAACATTGCTTCTATACGCTTAAAGTAGACTAACTCAATGCGCTCTAAATATTCTGTGAATAGAAAAACAAGACGTCTATTTGTAATTTTAAATTAAAAAAAAAAGAGTCTTAAAAACGTATCTTTATTTAGGCTTTCGCTCAAGAAAGTCCTTTAACGGCATCGCCAGTTGAGGTCCGTCTATACGAGGTAACAACCTCCGTGAAAAATAAATTGTTTAATATTTATACTAATATTATAAAGCTGATGAGTTTATTTCTTTGTTTGATCTTGGAAATCACGGGTCCGATTTGAATTATTATTTTTGTGTAGGATATATCAAATTTGTGTTCTAAAGTCATGCATAATTGGCGAAGGTGTTTTTATAAACATGATTTTAATATTATAAATACGTTTATCACAAGTATTTAATTTGGAACAGAATTCAATCGTTCGATTTAAATGATTGTCTTAGGAGATATCGCAGTTTTAACTTTTAACTCCCCTTCGTAGAAGAAGGTAGCGGGCTTAAGTTAGCGCTTGCCCAAAGTAACTATTCCCCGCGCGGACGAAGGCGCGCGCAATAGCTTTTAGCGTATCTATAGCAAAAACAGTCAAACCGTAGAAGCCCAAAAGCTAGCTACCGTAACAGCGTTGTCTGCAGCCGCAAAAGCTAATAAATTGTATTAATGAAGTTCAGCTAATATTATGTGGATGCGAGTGTAACGTATTGCGATCTAAACCGTGCTTAATAGACACGTGGACTACTCTTATTGTGTGAAAATCTATCAATAAATACAACAGATACATGAATTAACTGCAAGATAGAATCCTCTTTCTCGTATTCGGAAAGGCCATTATTTTATTGACGGTATTAACACTAAAATTTTATTCTGCCAGATTATGAAACGACTGAAATTCTTATACTCGTAAATCCAATTTTTCATGTCACTGGTCAGAGCGTATTGTAACTCAAGTCAAAGTAAAGACTATCGAGTACCCTAGTTAGTTTTTTTAAAAGCCCATATAATGCGTATAATATAATGAAGGGACTTCCTAAACAGATTCGTTGAAAAATAGTAATAATTTACCATCTGATTTCAATGATCATGAGGTAGTCTATTTAATTATACCAACATCCTTTGTTTTGGATAGATTCTTTAGTCTCATGTGGAAGATTGCCGTTGTGACCAGGTACCTTAGCAAATGTACAAGAGACAAAAGTATAATGTTGTTACAAGTGATAACAACCTTTAAAAACATTCGATGTAGAGTACAGGAAGGGCGAGCGGATGCAATAAGTAGACTTATATCGACATTCCGGTCGTCTCATTATAACGTGGCAATAAATTAAGAATGGAGAGCAGAACAACGACATGACGAGCACTCGGACATAAAGACTCCATACATAATTGACAGGGATCTCCAGGATACCTGTTACAAGATATGTTATTATATTAAGATAGAAATTTACAAGAGAAGGTGAATTTCTGGGCAAACTAAAACTCCTTATAATTGTGCTATAAGCAGTGTAGTTTATAACTACAATTAGTTAATGATGGTTGGGGAATACAAAACAAAAATAAGTGAGACTATCACGTTGACATAATGACAATATTAAGGGATTTGGCAGACAACTGCGTACTACGTAGGTCATCGAATCTAGCTTCGAGAGCCACACGTACATCCGCACCCTATCAGCAAGCAGACAGTCCTGTTTGCAGTTTTGTATGTAGGCGTTACTGTGTAGTAGTTTTTTAACTCGCAAGAACATGTCTTGGTTACAATCGATAACTTCACTAAATACGTACTACTTTGCAGCTCAAATGACAGAAGCCCACACATCACTATGTGACATTAAACAGTTGCTTCAGTTGGTACGACAAAACAAAGTAGTCATCAACCGGAGGTTTCTGGGCGAAAACGAGTTTTATTTCATCCGATTTGACGTCGAAATACGTGCTTTGTTTCCAAAGATGAGTAGTGTATACTGTCAAATATCTAAGATAGTAACAAAAGAAAAAGGCGTTGTCGTGGTAATATAAATCGTTATTATTTTGCTATCATAATGGCATACTGCTTGAGGCAGTAGCGCTTTCATAAGGCAATAAGATTTATTAGAAGCAAGTGACAGACCCAGTAGTTCCAGCAAATAACCTGAGAAACTTAATTTAAACATATTTATGCTTAACATGTGCTTTACGACGATTACAGAGTCCTCTACAATGACCACTATCTTATGAAGATGGTGTAGGTCACCATAGGCGCCGCGCACCGCATCCGGGTGCATAAGTCAGGTTGCCGTGTCGCCGCAAGAATAAATAACCTCGGATGATCCGGATGCTAGTTCGCAATCAACAATTCGCCAAGCAATGGCTGTCATCCATGGAGCCAACTTGTCTTCTTGAAGAATCCAAAAACTAGGACTAATTCCCGGTGAGGACCTACCATTTCATACACAAATAAATATGATTCAATTCATACATCATGTGTGATTGAGTTATGACTCTGCACACAAAATTCACATTTCATACATATAAAAAATGATTTAATTCATACTTCAATTCATGTGTGATTGAGTTGTAACTCTGCACACAAATTCACATCTCATACACAATAAATATGATTCAATTCATACATCAATTCATGTGTGGTTGAGTTGTGACTCTACACACTAAATTCACATTTCATACACAAATAATTATGATTTAATTCATTCATCAATTTATGTGTGATTGAGTTCTGACTCTGCACACAATATTCACATTTCATACACAAATAAATATGATTTAATTCATATATCAAGTCATGTGCGATTGAGTTGTGACTCTGCACACAATATTCACTTTACATTATATAATAAGAGCTTCCTGTAATAAAAAAAAAGGCACGTGGGTGTCCAAGAAAAAAAAAAAAGAATTAAAAAAAAAAGAAAGAAAAAAAAACAGCTATTGGCACGTGGGTGGCCTAAAAGTAGCTTTACATCTCACATCTTACTGTTAACGTGTGGAGTCGTTAACTGGTAAAATACTGATGAAAACTAACATACTTTGCATCCAGAATACTTAAGCATAAGAAAGACATCACACCAACTCTTGCAAAATTATATTTCTCTGTTTGTCTGATTTCATGTACACTGAACAGACTACATCAACATACTATTCACTTTACTATATAGAGACCTGCAGTCACTCTGAACTGATTGTGTTCTAGATATTAAATATCAATTGGACAAAGTTCCTTATGATGGCTAACATGACAATATGGCTTCATACAACGCTCAGAAGGTGAATTGTTGACGCTCTTCTGCACACAATCTGCCAATATGGGTCACATACCGCAACGTACTGTGAGCAATAAGTGTGCTGTCACGTAGAGTGAACAGACCGCAAAATAAACCTATAAATGTAGGTCATGATGTACTCTGGAAGTACAGAGCTTAAAAAAAAAACTTTGTTTACAGATATACGGATTAATACCTACAGACCGCAGTGGAGCAATGTGGAGAACGTCTAGCGATGCAGAGCACGCATCGCATGTCAGAATGGCCGTGTCGCCGCAACCAATTTAATATCGATAGATAATTCATCAAATATTATTTAACAATATATTTAACTGGCAACAATGCAACTTAATCCTTAATGATTTTAAGGAACAGTGTTTTGACAATAAACATAAGTGTTTCCTGTGGCGGCGATTGTTCTAATTACATTTTTATTAATTCATAATTTCCAATGTTACATCTCTTAAAAATCAAACATTATTTAAAGCTTAATTTAAATAGTAAAATAATTATTCCAGCATTACTGAATTGAAGTAATGCTGTTTTGATTAATAAGTTACCAACACGAGATTAGCGAAACTATATCCGTGTATTTAGAACAATTAACTAATGTTTTTATTAATCAGAAATAGAAATCTGTTTTGTTAATAACAAATCTTAATACGATAAAATATTATAATATCTAGTGAATATTAGCTATCATTAATTAAATTGTTGAATTAAGAATTCATATTAGGATGTTTTATAATCCACTGTTTTGATTGTTAAGTTCCGGCAACCTTGGATAGAAAGTTATTTTGTTAGACACTTATTGTGTCTTTTTGTATTCAGAATTATGGAATAAGCTTAATTAATTAAGTTATTAATTAGGCAAATATTTGTGAGCGTCTAGTTGCAAATTATCTTAATGTCATAATAATTGGATGCGCGTGCAGCGCCATAGTTTGTAATACGACGAAATGTAAGTTTGACATGGCGTAAGATGGCGGCGTGTGAAGCGCCGAAATGTGGAGCCAATGATTGAAATTTGAAGGACAGTCTGGTTTGAGATTTGGGTCGTGCTAGTCATGTAAGTAAGATACTAATTGTTGTATTGTAATATTTGCAATAAAAGAGTTAAGTTTAATTATTTTCTTTTACTTCTCAAACCTAACTTGATTTTAGTAAACTAAACAGTTTGATTCTTAATATTAACATGAATCGTTGGCATTAACTATATCGCCAACGATACTGTTCATACATTTTGTTTATAATTCTATCGTGCTCCGACATATATATTGTTAGGATGTGTGCCAGTACACTGAAATTTTAAAGTTGGATAGAAATAGATAAATTTAACTTAACACGGCCTCAGTTTTATAGACAAATTGTATTGCACTATGTAGGTAACTAAGTCCAATTTTTATTAATTTTATTTTAATGATTTTATGAATTCTTGCAATATTTCTAGTTCAACCTGTTACATGCTATATGTAACTAATTTATATTTTATTATTATTTTAATTTAATCCAATTATTAAATGTAGCGCTCTTTAGTGTGTATAAAACCTTTAAAGCTCTTAGGCATACATAATTTTGTATTGCAATCCCGTTATGTACTTTGCATGATTCAATAATATTCTTGTTGATTGTAATCTGTTTTGTATGTTAATAATAAATAAATAAATAAACTAGTGCCAAATGTAGCTAGTATTGAATACTAGTAGTGAAGCGTTACCTTAATCGGTTTGATGTCAAACACGAGGCACAGGGACTCGATGACGAGCAGCACGCCGGCGGGCGGTTTCTTGAGCGCCTTCACCTCCACGATGTCGTTGCGGTTCAGCTCCTGCAGGGCTTGCTCGGCGGCAACGAGGGCCGGCATCGCTTCGTCTGGACACACAAAGTCAAAATACATTTAATCATATTAGCTACAAAGTCTAGGAGTTGGAAGTCTCTCTTAGGGATAAGATCAGAAATGATTTAATCCGCAAGAGAACTAAAGTTACCGACATAGCCCGCCGGATCAGCAAGTTGAAGTGGCAGTGGGCTGGTCACGTATGTCGTAGAACCGATGGCCGTTGGAGCAGACGAGTTCTGGAGTGGAGACCGCGTCTTGGCAAGCGTAGCGTAGGACGCCCTCCGGCTCGATGGACTGACGACTTGCGGAAGGTCGCTGGTGGGAGCTGGATGAGAAAAGCGGAGGACCGGGATATCTGGCGCAAAATGGGGGAGACCTATGTCCAGCAGTGGACTGCGATAGGTTGAAGAGAGAGAGAGGCTTACAAAATGAACGTCAAAAAATATACAAAAATAAATTAAAACACTATTAAATAAAAATCTGGTTACGTTTACCATTAGACTAATCAATACTTAGAATATAATAAAACTTTAGGTAAACAATATACCTAATTTGATAATCATGAAGAAACGTCAACCAAATAATATCCGAGCTGCGTGACACATACGTATAGTTAATGTTATATTTATGACCTAAAATTATTTTTTAATTCCTTAACGCGTCATATAAGGGTACCAAATCAAAAGCACGAGCATAATGTGTAAAGTGGCCGGACAACACATTCGACTTCTGAGCGAAAGAAGATTTTTTTACTAGCTGTGCTACTGTCATTGACGACAATTTTTCTTTGAACCCTATTGTTTTTGATTTTTACGCGGAAGGGGTATAAACTCTATTAAACGAGTTCGACAAAGCGCTTTTTCCTTTCAGTTGTGTCGATAACTCATCATATTATGCACCTTTCTTCGCCTGAAACTCGGTATTGAGTCGTCTAGGTAGCACCACCGCATTGCCAGATATCGTCCCATGAAACAGAAGTGTACACTTTTGTGTTGCGGGACCTAGCATCTGTTGTCTCTGGTGACGGCGCTGTGCAGCATTGATGGAGAATAATAACTATCTATCAGTTGTTGGTCTCCTTCAATGCCTCTGTCATGGTCAGGCATATCACTTTTCATCAGGTGAACGTCTGCCCGCCTTATACACTTATAATATAAAAAAGAATACAAGTTTCTAGCAACATACCCAAATCTTTCTGCGCATCTTCCGCCATTGCAGTTGTCTCTTGGGCCATCTTCTCGGCGACCGCTTGTTCCTTCTCCACTTTTATCCTAGCTTCTTCTGCTATGGCCTGAATGAAGTTTGGATAAACAAATACTTCAGCATATTTTATAGACAGTTTGTACTGCACTTGTTTACATTGGAGTCAATATAAGTAGTACCATATCAATTTAATAAACTATCTCGAACATTTCTTGCACCTTTTTTGCGGTGAGTTTGAGGATCATTAAAACCAAAGGCTTTTAATTTATAAAGCTTGTTTTCATAAATCATATTTGCGTTAAACTACAGTTTTGACTTCTCCCAAACCCGTATAATATGAAATAATATAATTAACAAATACATGTATTGTTCTCCGTTATTTGTTGAAAACATTTTTATTGAGAATGATTGGCAGATCACAAGACTAATGACAACTTGCGAAATGGGTGGAGGCTGTTTGAAATAAAACTGTGGACCGGAATATTATGGCACAGAATGAGACCTGTATCCAGCATTGGATAGAGAGATAAGCTCAATTTCCATTATTGCGTTCGCAGATTTTTAAAAAAGGCCACAAATTAATCATATTTGGTCTTATAATTACAGTTAGTATTTCCTGCTATTCGATAAACAACTCACGGAGTCAATGGCTATCTGGTCGATGACCTTCCTCGTCTCTTCGGCCGCCTTCTCCATCAGCGGCTTCAGTTCCGCCAGCTCGATCTGAAGCTGCTTTACTTCCACCTCTGTTTGGTTGAGCTTGTTCAAACCTGGTGGAGTTATGGGATAGGATTGCGTTTAGTTTAATATTAGTGAGTTGTATTGGGAGTCAAGTCAACATTCTCAAGGTAAATCCGGTCGTTTACACCACTAATCGTTGACGTACCTTTTACGAACTGTCTAAAAGGAACGTTTCCATATATTTTGTATGAGATTAGTTATATGTGACGTCATTGCTCACTATCATCAATTTATAGGTTTCAGTGTATTTAAAAACACACTATTGCAAATAAACAAAAGTGATTAATGAAACGACATATATCAAGGTGCCATTTTACAAAAAAAAGTTTGCTATAGTATGTTGTTGTGGATGGTGGAAACTAACGGATTCTGTCGAAAAAACGATAGGTGTACTCGAGGGCCAACCAGAAAACAAGGGAACTCATGCATCTTACTAAACAATCACCTTTTGATATGAAATATATGAATATGTGTTATAAAATCATGTCATTATAAACTAAGATATGAAAGAAAAAACATGACATCTTGTAATGTCTGATTAACCAATTTGTAACATCTGCATTGGCGACAATATCGGTTCAGCTTTACGAGAGCATTTCCACATTATTGCTAACCACTACTTTTAAAAATAAAAATAAACGTTCAACGAAATCCTTACCACTAAGCAATGAGGGTATTTGTAATTTAATTATCTGTCAAGTATAATAGCAAGTTGCTCTCTTCCCATTGTTTATTCGCGTGACATTTGGATATTTAATGTCACTACAAACATCAGTGACCAATCGAAATTATCCTAGACCTTTCACCAACGAAGCGCCATCTAGTGAAGTTTAACATTGCAAAAACCCTCATTCGCCTTCGAATTTATCGCCTATAACATACACATAAGTACAAAACAAGGCGGACCTATTTGTGTCATAAAATTCCTGAATATCCAGTATTTTCACTGCCCTATCCTTGAGCTACAAATATATCAAAAGTATAACGTCGCTTATTCAATAATACCGCGCAAGTCAAAAAATTACCATATGAAGTTGTATTCAAAATTGGCTATTACTATTTTCAATACATATATTTTATGAATCCAACTTATATTAACGTAGGATTGAATAGAATTTGTACAAACATTGTCTACCCTAAAAAGTAGACAAAATTTACATGCCCAGTATTTTTGTATAGGTGGCGATAACTGTTTTTTTTATAAATGTTACGAATAGAACAGGACGGTCAGGACACTCACCTGATGGTGAGTAATACGCCTTACCATGACAGAGCGGCATTGAAGGAGACCAACAACTGCTAAGCAGTTCTCCATCGATGCAGCGAACCCGGCACCCGAGACAACAGATGTTAAGTCTCTTATACCCGGTAATTTCACTAGCTTCAGTCCCCTCATCCCGAAACACAAAAGTGCATAGCACTCTTATTTGACGGGACGATATCTGGCACTGCGGTGCTACCTACCTAGACTACTCAGTATCGAGTCTACCACCAAGTTAAGTTTGTTGTGGTATCAGAAAGGCATTGAGTAACTCATAGCACAGGTACCTGTTTTAAGCGCATCAGACTCTGCCAGTATAGCAGCCCGCTTCTTGCGGAACATCTCCGCGTAAGCGCCCAACATCTCCATGTAGGCCATGGGCGTGACGTAGTTGAGCCGGTTCAGACGCGCCAGGAACCGAGCGCTCGCCTCCACTACGGACTGGTGCGCGAAGCAGCATACCGACTGACGGAAATCGACGTCGAAAATTTCAAATTGTGATATGTGTTATCGCGTTAATTATAATTCGCAATACTTAGATAAACTATGAACTACTAGATGCACAAATACGAAGAAATGTCAACCAAAAAATGTCCGAGCCGCACGACACATACGTATAATTATTGTTATATTTACAACGTAAAATTATTCATTTCGATTTTGATCTTAACGCGTCATAAAAAGATTACAAATGATTATAGAAATTCAAGGTTATCTTATTTATGTTTAATGAGTGAATGGATCAAAAATAAAATAATATTTCGAGGGAAACTGGGAATACACTAACTTTATTTAATAAAATTTTTAAGTATAGTCGAGACATCGACTGCTACATAGGTTTTGGGTTGGGTTGAATCCCGGGCATTACATACATTTTTGTGCATGAACATTTCTATTTGTAATGGTCTTGGTGTTTCTATGTATAATATGTATGTCATCATATCATCATCATCAGCTCATTAAACGTCCACCGAGGGCACGAGCCTACCCGTATAGGGTGATTACCTTAGTCGTCCACGCGGGCCCAGTGCGGATTGGGCGACTTCAAAAACAACCTTCGAATCTCTTCGCAGGCGTGCATGAAGGTTTCCTCACGATGTTTTCCTTCACCGTAAGAGCATCGGATCGAATATGTATGTATTTATATAAAAAATAAGTATGTTATTTAGTTTGTATATTACAGACTTATGGCTTTCGAGTAGTTTAGGGCTAGGTGACGCTGTGTGAGTGTCCGAGGATATTTATTATTTATTTTGTAACCTTACCAACATAGATTGTATAACAGCATCAGTGGTGTTCAGCTCGTTCATGTTACGGAAGAAGTGTGCGGCCACCGACTGCTACGCGGACTGAGACCATGCACTCAACCAGTCCATTTTACAACAGGGCCTCAATTCCACTAAATTACTTGTCATAACGACACTTTACAATCCAACAGTAAATTTGATAATCCAGTACAACTTTAATGTAAATGGTTTTAAATGGTAATTATGTAGTATGAATAATTGCCTAGTGGTATTACAGATGAAATCTACCATTAACAGAACCATGAGGGAAATTTTACTATTAAGACACAATAACCTTAATTTTAGCGGATTTCAAAATTAGCGGAATTGGGGACCAGTCCACTGGCGATAAGAAGTACGAGAACTGTCAAAGATTCCAGCCTTATAGCCTCCCCAAACCCCATTAAAAAACACAGCCTACGCTTTATTTACACCCATTATCTGTGAGACCGTGGTATCACTCCCAGTCATACTTGAAGCACGTCTTTCCAACTCTTAACCTAAACGATTTATTTTGATTTTTTTATTGAAATGTATGTCGTAAACTTACCACCATAGATTGTATAACAGCGTCAGTTGTGTTCAGCTCGTCCATGTTACGGAAGAAGTGTGCGGCCACCGACTGCAACGCGGACTGAGGCCACGCGCTGAACCAGTCGATGGTGCAGCAGTTCACCAGCGATGGGAACTGACGGAGACGCGCACGGAATATCTACAAATACAAATAGTTAAACGATAACATTTGACGACCCATTTAGTGTAATGAGACGTCGGATACTACAACAAGGGTTGCGGGTTCGATCCCCGGACAGTACAAAGATTTCTAGGTATGAACATGTATGTTTAAGCGATAACATTTGGCGACCCATTTGGTGTAATGGTTGAGACGTCGGCTACTACACCAAGGGCTCCGGGTTCGATCCCCGGGCAGTACAAACATTTGTGGGTATGAACATGTATGTTTAAGCGATAACATTTGGCGACCCATTTCGTGTAATGGTTGAGACGTCGGCTACTACAGCAAGGGTTGCGGGTGCAATCCCCGGACAGTACAAACATTTGTGGGGATTCACATGTCTGTAATGGTCTGGGTGTTTTCTATGTATAACATGTATGTATTTACAAAAAAAAGTATGCAAATATGTTTATCCGTTGTTTAGTACCCATAATACAGGCTTCACGCTTAACTTGGGGCTAGATGGCGCTGTGTGAATGTCAGTGGATATTTATTATTTATTAATACCTCTCCTACGGGGCTCATAACGACAACAATGTGTAGATTAGTCCGCACTCGACGTTGGTAACAAGCGAACAGGTTGGCCTTGGTGGCCGCCAGGTTCCTCTCCATCACGGCGTGACGCACCGACATGTAGATCTTGTCCAGATCCTCCGCTTCGTAGATGTTGGGCACGTCGCCGGAGCTCAGTATGTTGTTCAGGTCCTCGAGGAACGACTCCATTTTTATCTGGTTGTAAAGTATAAACGAAGAATTCAATTTAATTATATGTATGCGGTAACATACAATGTGTGCGTCGGTGGCTCAATGGTGTGGACTGTCGCCTTCCTACCGGGAGGGCTGAGGTTCAAATCCCGACACGTACCAATGTATTTCGAATTTTCGAAAAATATATGTACGTTATCCGACGCTCTTACGGTGAAGTCAAACATCGTGAGGAAACCTTCATGCACGCTGCGAAGAGATTCGAAGGTTGTGTGTGAAGTCGTCCAACCCGCACTGGGCCGCGTGGACGACTAAGGCCTAATCACCCTAACGGGTAGGCTCGTGCCCCTCGGTGGGGACGTTTAATGAGCTAATGATGATGATGATGATGAACATAGATAAAGGAACCATTTACGTGTGTGCGTGACAATGCTCTTGCATCCATGTGTATTTTTATTTTACTAATCATGTTAAATACACGAATTGATCTCTAATTATTATTGTATATTACCTATTAGCAAACTCCGTATTTACCCTAAAGCATTACTTTTTCATTTCTGTAAAGCCTTTTTCCTCCATTTGTTTTTGTCAGTTTAACATTCAGGAGGTTACGATGTATGCATTTTCAAAACCGCTCGAATGCTGTAATAACTTTTAACTGCATAACGCCTTAAGACGCCAGACACAATAGATTTTCTATAGTGTCTGGATTCCCGGAAAAAACCCATTGATTTTTTATAATAATAATAATATCTACACCACATTTACACAGCGCCATCTAGCCCCAATTAAGCGTGAAGCCTTATTATGGGTACTAAACAACGGATAAACATAACTTAGGTTTTATTTTTTTGTAAATAATACATAGAAAACACCAAACCATTACAACAGACATGTTCATGCACACAAATATTTGTGCTGCCTGGGATCGAATCCGGAACCCTTGGTGTTGCAGCCAACGTCTCAACCGGAACACCAAATGGATCGTCAAATATAAATAATAATTTCATCAACATCAGCTCATTAAACGTCCCCACCGAGGGGCACGAGCCTATCCGTATAGGGTGATTAGGCCTTAGTCGTCCACGCGGGCCCAGTGCGGATTGGACGACTTCACAGACAGCCTTTGAATCTCTTCGCAGGCGTGCGCAGGTTTCCTCACGATGTTAGTTCATCGGAAAACGTACACACATTTTCGAAAAACGAAAAAACATTGGTATGTGGCGGAATTTGAGCTCTCTTGGTAGGAGGGCAACAGTCCCACCATTAAGCTACTGACGTTTTTAATAATAATTTAACATAAATAGAATTAAATTATACCTGAGCATCGGAGAACAGGAACCAATGCCTCTATTCTCAGCGCCCGCCTTCATCATGTCGCTTGAGTCGTCCCGCCACTCCGTCTGTCCGTACGCCTTCGTTATTTCGATCTGTACGCACATCAGTTCCGCCATGTTGGCTGCTAAACGGGATAGCGACTGCCGACCTAGTTATGTGCAATGTTGTTGTTTAATATACACCACATATACCTACATGAGTTTTAAAACTAATTGGGTACTTGACACCACTAATCGTCGACGTACTTTTTATGAACTGTCAAAAGGAACGTTTCCATATATTTTGTATGAGATAAGTGATTTGTGACATCATTGCTCACTATCATCAATTGACCTTATATTTATTGGTTCAGTTTATTTAAAATACAATATTGCAAATAAACAGAAGTGATCAATGAATCGACATAAAATAAGATGCGCTTTTATAAAATGAGATTTGGTATTTATTGCGGATGGTGGAAAACACCGAATTGTAATTGGGCAGTGTTAGTAAACAATGAGTGTCTATTTAACCTATCACAGTCCACTGCTGGACAAAAACCTCCCCCATTTTGCACCAGATATCCCGGTCCCCCGCTTTCCTCATCCAGCCTCCACAGCAAACTTCGCAAGTGGTCGGTCCACCGGGCCGGAGGGCGTCCTACGCTATGCTTGCCGAGCCCCGGTCTCCACTCCAGAACTCTTCTGCTCCAACGGCCATCGGTTCTGCGACATACGTGACCAGCCCACTGCCACTTCACTTGCTGATCCGGCGGCTATGTCGGTAGCTTTTTCTCTTACGAATTAAATCATTTCTGATCCTATCACTAAGTGAGACCCCGAGCATAGCTCGATCCATTGCGCGTTAAGTGACTTTGAACTTGTGAACCAATCCCGCAGTCAGTGTCCATGTCTCAGCTGCAGTGAGTGTGTGTAACACAAATTTAACTCTGTGACAAACCCATTAAAAAAGTCGGAGATTTCACTAATTTAGACACGTTGTGTTGAGTTATTTAAATGTCATATGCTGTCCCAACACTATTGTAATAGTTTATAGGAAACAGTCACAAATAAACAGTCGAACCATAAGCACCGTGTTTTCGTTTATAATTCTTTGCTACACAAAAATCAACCTTAGCGCTATAGACATACGCACCACGTTGTTTTAATTCAAAAGTTTTTTTTTAAATCTACCGTAAAGAATTGAGTTACCTAATAACTTGTAGTGTGTGACACACCTCTCCACACATACGTAATATCCATCATTACAAACTAATCACATATCATCATATGATGACTAAGCAATCTAAATCATATGTTTAAATCATGAGTTACCTAAATCATCATCATTCTTGACACCAATTTAGTAACTAAAAATATACCGGACATATTTCATGCTTTTAAAAAGCAACTCTGTCAATTCTTTTTCCATCACTTTAAATAAAACAAAATAAAAATTCACGTTGGGCCAAACATACTTAAAATAGGTAGCTTATATAGAAATATTGAATTGCAAAAATACTGCTTGCACGGGGACAAAACATCTGATGAACATACTTGTATTTTTTTATAAATACTATAAACAACCAGTCATTCGCGCACATAAAGTGCATTTGTACAACGCGAGAATCAAACCCTGAAGATATGTGATGTGTCATGTGGTACCGGATCCCCCCATCCCCAGTAGTAGCGCGTTGGCCACCGGCTCTCACTATCCTGGCCAAGCGGCACAGGTAGGCGGCTACATCCTCAAACTGGACCTACTCTTGGATGTTAACGACTACCATTAGGATATCTATCTATCTTAGGAGATAGCATCTGACTATCTTAGGAATAGCATTTATTTATTTATAAAGGTGTGCTTACAGCTAAACATAATCAACGTTTGTATTTACATTTTCATGAATAAGGTTCACATATGCAAGCCTTTTACATGCACACTCAACATTGTTGTTGGAGGCATTTAAACAGAAGATAAAAATATATAATAAAAAAAATTGAATCGTATGTTGATACGAGTATGCAAAGAAAAGTTACAATATGATTATAAGTGAAGACTGTCGAGCAGTTTCAGCATTTTGTTTTTAAAAATGTTAAGTTTTTGTGTAAATGTGTCAAGGTCAGATGATTTTTCATTACGGGTGTTATAGGAATTACATATGCTTGCGAGGGGGTAATGTAGACCGAGGTTCGTTTTAAAATGAGGAAGCGTAAAAGTCTTAGTGAGTGGTTTCCTTGGGCATTTGCGTGGAACAGTTATATTTATTGAGGATATCTGGTCGGGGCATATGATTTTATGATTTAGAATCTTGTGGAGGTGGAACCCTGACTATATGGGGTATGTTGTGTCATATGGTACCGGATCCCCCCATCCCCAGTAGCAGCGCGTTGGCCATCGGCTGCCGCACTATCCTGGCCAAGCGGCACAGGTGCGCGGCCGCGTCTTCGAATAGCACCAACTCTAGAGGCGCCGTCGACGATAAGTTGTATTCCGCCATGTAGTGACTTAGTACTGACTCCATCTGTACACAGACATATCAATGAATCAAAAAAATACAAATGATTAAATTCAATACTAGGTTCATTTACTTGGTGGTAGACTTGATACGTCGTACGTTGAGCGCATAGATTTAGTATTAGCGCGCTTCGCTTACAAGATACACAAAGCGTGGGAGTGAGAGATCCTTAATCAATTCTGAACGCCCGAGAGAAAAGAGACAGAGAAATATAGAAATATGTTATTGTTTTTCGCGACTAAGAGCCCAAAGCGGCCCGGTGTGTTGTCAGGTCAGTGAAAATTTTAAATATTATTGCTAATTATTCTATTAATATTGTAATTATTACTAAATACAATTATGGTGTCGTGTACTGTACCTGGATGCAACGCTACTAGGAGAAATAATCAGAATTAATACACATTTACTGGTAAATACGATTTTATCATTGGAATTTTACGAACCATTTTTTACCTAATTTCAGCTAGAAATTGGCTTATAAT
Source organism: Leucinodes orbonalis (assembly GCA_019425675.1). Classification (NCBI taxonomy): domain Eukaryota; kingdom Metazoa; phylum Arthropoda; class Insecta; order Lepidoptera; family Crambidae; genus Leucinodes; species Leucinodes orbonalis. The sequence continues at coordinate 193,354 of PQWD01002637.1, forward strand.
ATGAGTTTTCAATATATTTTTTTTCCAGTTATATATTTGAGTATAAATAGTGTTTTTTATTTAAATTCGCGAAAATAATGTATAAAATAGCAAATTGTTTGTTTACGCTAGTGCTTGACAAAGCGGTGACGTCATTACAATCGATATAAAACATACATATTGGTAAATAAATTTCGTTTTTTTCAGGTTTCCACACAGTTCAGATTTGATGGAAAATGAATGCGGACTTAAAATAGACCAGATTAAACTCTTAATAGAAACTATGCTTACTTAGAATTAAACGTAAATGAATTGTAAATTAAGCAAGGAAACGATACGAACATCTCAAAAAAGTGTTATATTGAGAAGGTAATTGTAATAAATAATTTAAAAGTATTGAGTTAATTAATTTACTGTATCTATACTGATATTATAAAGCTGAAGAGTTTGTTTGTTAAACTTACTTATCTCAGGAACTACTGGACCAATTAGAAAAATATTTCTGTTTTAGATTTCTTATTTATCGATAAAAATATACAATAGTAGTGAGCAGTAAGAAATAATGATTGAACATTTTTCCTACATAGAGCTTTCCGCTGCGTGCGCTGTGAAAACGGTTAAAGTTTCGCAAAAGTCGTGTATGAGAGTTCTAAAAAAGACCGTGACAGCATGACAGAATGTCATATCTTTAAATGCTCACAATAACTTCTTAAATTTATCTAAAATAATGCATTATTTGCGAAGGTGTTTTCATAAACATAGTATTAATCCCTATGCAAATAAATATGTTATTTATCACGAGTATTTCATTTGAAAGAAATTGCCCTTCACAGCATTTAATTTAAATTAATATCTCAGTTCCTCTAAGCTCAGGAGGTATCGCAGAAATTAGCTCAAAATAACTAAGTACTGGCCACCATCGGTCACCGTCGTTATAAGTTGTAAACAATTATAGGTTTGCTGATGATTCAGATTTATCTGGATTAAAATACCCATGATTTTCTTGGTTTCTGTACGAAAATAGACCGCCCCTTGATTTACATCATAATCGATAATAAGAACTTTTGGCGTGGACAACACTATTTGGAACTTACACATAGACATTCACCAACACATATATACTTCAATATTTTTGTCATGCCTCTAAGCCGCCTTTATGTATCTTGTATATACTATATCTATGGTTGAGCGTTACGTGTACGTTAAGTCGTCTAGGTACATGTGCCAGTGCCAGATATCGTCCTGTAAAATAGGAGCGTTATGCACTTTTGTGTTTCTAAATGAGGGCACTGTAGCTAGTGAAATTACCGGGTATAAGAGACCTAACATCTGTTGTCTCGGATGATGAGTGCAGTGCGGCGTTGTTATAGAATTATAACTCTGTATAAATAACGTCTATCTGTTGTAGAGCTTCGGTGGCTCATTGGTGTGGACTGTTTCATTCCGATCGGGAGGGTGCAGGTTCAAATGCCGCCACGTACCAATGTATTTTCGAAATTTCGTAATTATATGTACGTTGTCGACGCTCTTACGGCAAACGACAACATCGTTAGGAACCTAAGCACGCCTGCGAAGAGATTAAAAGGATGCGCGTGAAGTCGGCCAACCGCACTGGGCCGCGTGGACGACTAAGGCCTATACACCCTATACGGGTAGACTCGGTGCCCTCGGTGGAAACGTATAGTGAGCTGATGATAATTGGTTGTTGGTCGCCATCAATGCCGCTCTGACATGGTCAGGCGTACCACTTACCATCAGGTGAGCGTCCTGACCATTTTGTTCACGATTTAGCATAAAAAAGCCTTAATAACGTTTTTATTTTATTTTAATCTGATTGATATGTTAAAATAATTCAATGGTACCCCTTACCTCCTCCCTGTCAGTGATCTCGGCGTACTTGCGGTCGTCCGCGCCGATGTCCATAAAATCACCGAACAGCATCAGTCGACCGCCCACCACGTCGTCCGGATTCTTGCCGAATTCCGTGCGTATCTTCTTGTTCAGCAGACTGTAGGTGGAATTATTATAAAATACACCTTAGCTATAGTTATTTGAGAAATATCATTGGCATTAGCTTAGCAAAAACAAATCATTGTATTGTTTTTGGAAATTGTCTGGAAAGAACTACTATGAATTGTTGTCCAGATAACGTTCCATGAAAAAAAAAAAATATTTGACGATACATGCTATTTCTCATATAATAAGAAAATAATTATATATTCATCGTAATATTAAATACAGGAAACATTTTATTATTTGTTTGTTTAATAAATATAAAAATATCCACTAACATTTACAAAGCGCCATCTAGCCCCTAGTTAATCTAGCTTGAAGCCTGTATTATGGTACTAAACAACGGATAAACATACTTTTAGTCTCCCGAAACTAAACTACTGTTACCAATTTGAAAAATTCTTTCACCGTCGAAAAACTACGTTGTCCTCAGATGACACTGGTATTTTCTGGTTGATATTTCTTCGTGATTATGCATCTACTTTTTTTTGCTTATCTAAGCACATCATCATCAGCTCCTTATACGTCCCCACCGAGGGGCACGAGCCTACCCGTATAGGGTAATTAGGCCTTAGTCGCCCACGCGGGCCCAGTGCGGATTGGACGACTTCACACACAACCTTCGAATCCCTTCGCAGGTGTGCATGAAGGTTTCCTCACGATGTTTTCCTTCACCGTAAGAGCGTCGGATAACGTATATATATTTTTGAAAATTCGAAAACACATTGGTACGTGTCGGGATTTGAACCTCAGCCCTCCCGGTAGAAAGGCGACTGTCCACGCCATTGAGCCACCGACGCTCGAGATTATCTAAGCACACTCAATCAAATATTTTTTATGCTCCGCTATACAGTAATCCAGTACGCTACAGTAATCAAGTTGTGAAATAAAAATAAATAAATAACTAAAGCTCACGCATTAGTCCCAGAGTCAAAGTCAAAGTCAAAAACATTTATTTCAAATTAGGCTTACAAACGTCAAAAAATATACAAAATATAATAAAACGATTAAAATACTAAAATAAAATATGAGTTTTGATGCTTTGAAAAAAAAACGCTTCAGTGGTTTGGCCTGTTGAGAGTGTTAGGCAGAGATGATGGAACGCCACTTTGCGCGGTCCTGACATACTTCCCTATCTTCATTCACATCCATCAATCTTTTCATACAAGCCCTTTTATTCCTTTTACTTGGGACCCAGCCTTCTTAAGGACTTGACCAATTTGAAATAATCCGTAAAAAATGTTTTGAGTCAATGTTTGCGTATCGCGTAAACATGACTTACTTGACAACCACTGGCGATCCTCGTCGGAGACCAGGCGGTCCTGGTAGACGCGCTGATGCTCGTGGTACCACAGTCTGATCACATCGTCTTCGTCCTGAAAACATACGTACATATAATGAACTCACCATCCATACTCAAATTATAAATGTGAATGTAATTGCGACTGTTTGTTTGCCCGTCTTCCACGACAAAACGGAACGACGAATTTAATTTTACGATAAAAGTTTTTTTTTTAATAGATACGGTGAGTGATACATGCTACTTCCCCTCCCTTCCACCCCAGAAAAAGTTTGTATGAAGCATTCCGCAATTTGCAAGGTACAAATCTAAAAATCAGTATGCGGACAACTTATTTATGTACTTACAAAAAAAAATCTATAGACGAATATCGTCAACAGCAGCGTATTACAAATCAATAATATTCTGTATCGAGTTTTCTCCCATGTTCTAAACCAGAAAAAGGAAACCGTATTACCCCAAATTCATCACCATCGTCATAACCGCCTAATATGTCCACACTGGCCGATAAAACTCGGAACCGGAACAGTAAGCAGCATCGCAACCACTACCACTATTAAGATAATGGTATCTTCTATTGTCTTTCCGCCATCTTGAAGCGTATAGACTTAAGTCTTCAGACCAACCTTAACAAGAGCGGGATCCATCATCAGCATGCCCTGGAACACCTTGCTCAGGTCTCGCAGGTTGAACGTGTAGTGTGACTTGGCGGGTGTTGGCAGTAACTCCTCCACCAGCGACGAGAACACCTCGATGGACGCCTTCAGAAAAGGAGGCTCGCGCACCTTCACCTCTTTGGAGATGAAACGAGTCCACGAACACAGGATCACGTTGAATATCGCGTACTGGAAATCATAAATAAAGAATGTGCATCAAAACTTTTTTTAAAGAACCGACGACTTGCAAAAAGTCCCTAATAGATGCTGGATTAGGGAGGCGAAAATCGGAGTATCAATGGAGAATATGGAAAGCAAAGGACCGCATGTGTCGCAAAATGGGGGAGATCTATGTCACTAGTGGCAGCAAAGGTTTGAATAAAGATGAACATACATACACCTAAAACACACACAAACGACTATTTCTTGTACAATTAATACATTAAGAAACAAAGTACATTGTTTGAAGTAGGTAAGTTTGTATTTAAGCAAACCGTATATGTACACCCATGACATGTTATGGGAGAGCGGTTACCCCTGGGACAAGCGTTTTACAGTAAGTCAACCTCTATTTCATTGTAAAACCTTCAATTTATGGGTATACTTTGTCACTTTTCTAACTGAGAACCTTATGAAGTCGTTTTAAAGTATATATTGGTGGGTACCTTGCTGGCGTACTCCATGTCGGTGAAGGAGATGTAGTGGAAGTGTCGCATGAGGCGCATGGTGACGGGGTTCCGGCCCCCGCCCGGCGGGCCCATGGCCGCCACCACGCCCACGTCCACTAGGCTCTTAAACTCGCCGATCGCTTGCCGGTCGTACCAACCTGACCATTACACATCATCATAATCATCGTCTCATTATACGTCCCCACCGAGGGGCACGAGCCTACCCGTATAGGGTGATTAGGCCTTAGTCGTCCATGCGGGCCCAGTGCAGATGTGACGACTTCACGCACAATCTTTGAATCTCTTCGCAGACGTGCGTGAAGGTTTCCTCACGATGTTTTCCTTCACGTTGTCGTAAGAGCGTCGGATAACGTACACATAATTTCGAAAATTCAAAAACACATTGGTACGTGTCGGGATTTAAACCACAGTCCTCCCGGTAGGAGGGCAACAGTCCACACCATTGCGCCACCGATATGCGGTCAAATGTCCAGAGGACTCACTGCTATAATAAGATCAACAATAAACCAGATGCATAATCGCGGCAAAATTTTGCCTTTCACGTGAGTTGGACAACATTTCATTCGTAATCATCGCTCGCTATAATATGATAGTGATATTGAAATGTCTAATACTAAAACTATGCTCGTGGTTTTGATTTTGTACCCTTTTAATGACACATTAAAGTCAAAATGTTAATGAATAATTCGGTATTCTCCACCATTCGCAATAAAATACCAAACCTTATTTTCGTAAAAGTGCACTTTATTTTACATGTCGTTTCATTGATCACGATTGTTTCTTTGCAATATTGTATTTTTTAATACACTGAAACCAATTAATATTAGGTCAATTGATGTTAGTGAGCAATGATGTCACGTTTCAATAATCTCATACAAAATATATGGAAACGTTCCTTTTTGACAGTTCATAAAACGTGCGTCAACGATGAGTGGTGTCAAATACCCAATTGTATGTCATAAATATAACATATATGTTAACCTATGTGTCAATCGGCTCAGATATATATATATAAAAGGTTGATATTTCTTTGTGATTGTGCATCTAGTTAGTTTATTGTTCGACAATATTCGACAACCTATTTGGTGTTGCGGTTGAGAGGTCGGCCGCAACACCAAGGGTTCCGGGTTCGATTCCCGGGCAATACAAACATTTGTGTGCATGAACAACATGTCTGTTTGTAATGGTCTGGGTGTTTTCTATGTATGATATGTATGTATTTACCAAAAAAAATATGTATATATGTATGTTTATCCGTTGTTTGGTACCCATAATACAGGCTTAACGCTTAACTTGGGGCTAGATGGCGCTGTGTGAATGTCAGTAGATATTTATTTATTTATTGTTTATTTAAGCCTTTATCGCTTAAAACCGTATTACTTTAATACAACTTCGCCTCATATGGTAAAAAAAGACAAAGAATATTAAAGTAATACTGTCCAGCGATGGCGGTGTAGTAAGCCCCGCGGAAGCATTTTTGAATAGTTTTCACTATACATCCCATTAAAAATGCGACACACATGAAGAATTTAAGGAAGAAAATTTTAATCAATTATTATTTAATTATAATTCAACCTAACATTTGATTTCGGTCAGCGTAATATCATTGATGTTGTGTCATATATATTTCTATTCTTTGTTCTACGAGTATGTACTTATATATATATATATATATATATATCCTAAGTTATTTTATTTAAGTTCAATTATTATTATTAAATAGCATATTATTTGTGTTCGGTGAAAGTCCATACCTGAGAAATCCATAAACTGTCTCAGCAGCTCTATGGGTGGTTGGGCGCCGTAGACCTCTAGGGCGGGCATGTTGAGGTCGTCTATGAAAAACACCTGCCGCTTGGTGGGCGGCGGACCGAATACTCCACGACGCCGACGCTCCAGCTTACTGTCGATTACGTCCTTGACAAACGGATTGGTTCTTTACCCAATATATAAGTAAATGTTTTTATTTGTAAATACCTACATTATATTATAAACACATAGAAATCACCTAGACCCAATACAAATAGTCATGTTATATGGGCACACATTTTTTTCTTGCACGACAATCTAAACCTTAGTGTAGTAGCGTAGTAGAAACATATGAACATACAAATACACTTTTTTATTACTTACTTATACTACACAAAAACAATATGTTCACCCGGAAACTTCGAATAGTAGCAAACTACTCAACCATTACACCACGGCATTTATATGGATGTTGACTGCGTTCAAATACAAATTTCAAGCTTTTTTAATAAAATTTATTACCTACTGTTCAAAGACCCTTAATAATAATAACAAAGGTATAGCTTTCTTTGTAAATATTCCCATATCGCATCCTTTATTGAAAAAATGGTAAAAGATTTCAAAAAAGTTTAGTATTTAAACATAAAACGTGACATTATAATTTGTGATTCCTTACAAAATTAATATTTGTCCACACATTTTGTAGGTTCTGGTTGTTAATATTGAAGAAAAAAGCCCGGTGGATCTAACAGTCATCGTCGCCACTAACCTGCGTTTGATTGGCAGAAGTCCTGGCAGAGAACACGATGAACTCGCATATAAACTTCTTGTGTAGTCCTCGCGATAGCTTAGACGTGATGGTGACCGTCTTCCCGGTGCCGGTGGGGCCGACGCAGATCACGTGGTTGTAGTTGGAAATCTTGTACCCGAGTAGGGCGGCGCTGCGCACGTTGTCCAGGGTCGGCACTTCGATGTCTGGTAGGGTCAAACGGTATGGGACAATTTTAACCATTTGACCGCCAAAGACTCCTTAAGTCGCTAGACACGACAGGTTTTCTATTGTGTCTGGTTTCACGGCGTTCAATGGGTTAATGTAACTATCATTTACCAGCTTATTCTACAGTCAGAACACAAGTTAGAGAGATGAGTGATAAATACTACACCGATAGCTTCATAATAAAATATGTTCGCTTCTCTTCAATCTGTCCACTGCTGGGCAAAGATCTCCCACATTTAGTGCCAGATATCCGATTCTCCGTTTTTCTCATTAGCCTCCACCAGCAACCTTTCACAAGTCGGTCGCACGGTCCGGGAGTCCTACGCTACACTTGCCAAGACGCGGTCTCCACTCCAGAACCATGTATGTCTATGACAACATTTAAGTCTCAATCGTGATTTGGCAGCCATAATACACAATGAATTTCGGTAATTTCTGGGTACGAGAGTTTTTACATTTATTGTCTCAGGTAACAACAGGATTCAAAAGTATCTGTATTTTTTTTTAATAAAGATATTTTGAGTTTAGGTTTCACGGGCAGTGTTGAAGGAAAATAATGTCAGGTACTGTTAAAAAATTACATCAGTAATAGTCTGACGTATCACTTACCACCAAGTAAGCGAACTGACGGTACAAACGTACCATACCACTCACTTTATGACTCAAAAAAGGTAAATATAATTATTTTCTGTTACCAGCAAACTGCCACTCAGGGTCCACTTCGTACTCGTCGAGGTTTGCCATCCAGTTGTACCAGTAGGGGCTGGCCGGCTCGCCGTCCTCCGTCGGGTCAGTGAACCCGCCGTCGTGCAAACTGACATCACCAATTTATATATTACACTATTGTAGGCTTGTATTATATTATTTCATATAGCGCTTCCTTGCCATCGCCATTTTTATTTGCTTCAACGGTCAATCGATATCATTGTTCATATATAATTTTCCATAGAGTATATATTCGACCACATTGTCGAGTTGAGCCTTATTTATATGAAGAATTAAAGGAAATATGACTTCGGGAAAACGTGCATACGTAATGACCTCCACAAATAAATAAAACTTTGTTTAAATTAAAAGATAGAAAGCGTTAAATTTTAACGAGTGAGCAGTCATATTCATTAGCAATCAGACCATACAGACCAAACCTGGTGTCAGAGAATCTAAACCGCCTCCTCAAACGCGGTTATCATATGAAGACCACTTTGATAAACAATAAGCATACTACATGCACAAGCACGAAGAAATATCAACCAAAAAATGACCGAGTCGCTTGCCACATACATTGACTTATTGTAATTTAAACGACATAAAATTATTCAATAAAAATTGACCTTAACGCATCATCAAAAGGGTACAAAATCAAAGAACGAGCATACTATGTCTATGACATGTAGCGAGCGACGTGATTATGAATGAAATTTTTGCTCGATTAACGCGATGGTCAGACTTTTGCTCAATTAACGCGATGGTCAGACATTTGCTCAATTAACGCGATGGTCAGACTTTTACGACTAAGGCCTAATCACCCTATACGGGTAGGCTCGTGCCCCTCGGTGGGGACGTTTAATGAGCTGATGATGATGATGAAGACTCACGTGTAATCATATACCTGTCCCTCCTCGGGAAGAGAGGTTTCAGTCCGTTAGCTTCGGTGCGGAACTGCATGAAGTCAGAATCACGAGCATGCTACTATGTCACGATGACATATAGCGAGCGACGTAATTATGAATGAAATTTCTGCCCAATTGACGCGATGGGCAGACTTTTGCCGCGGACAATTTTCGCGTGAGATTGTACATTTAGTTAGTTCATTGTTTATCTAAGAACGACCTATAGGGCGAGGAAAACTTTATTTAATCTGTCGTTTTTGCGTACTGGTATAAAATAAAGCCGTTAACTCACGTGTAATCATACACACGTCGTCCTTGGGGAAGAGGGGTTTAAGTCGTGTGGTCGGTGAGGGATCGCATGAAGTCTGAGAAGATGGCGCGGCATTGTGTCGCAGGTAGCGCCTACCGACCATACCACCGCCCACACAACCCAGCACGGGGCCAGTTTCGCTGGATATCAATAAATAAATTTAAAAAAAAAACATTTTATAATATAATTTTTTTTTTACATAAATATCCACTGACATTCACACAGCGCCATCTAGCCAAGTTAAGCGTGAAGCCTGTATTATGGGTACTAATATTATACATAGAAAACACCCAGACCAATACAAACAGACATGTTCATGCACACAAATGTTTGTACTGCGGGATCGATCCGGACCATTGGATGTAGTAACCGACGCCTCAGCGCAAACACCAAATGGGTCGTCGGATATAAACATTAACTACCAAAGTTATGACTGTTTTTACACTCTATTCGATAATCTATATGGCTATCGACTTTATAAATAGTCATGAATGATGACCTATCAATCGTCAATAACGAACTTTTTGGTGCTATGGTTGAGAGTCTACAACACCAAGGGTTCCAGGATCAATCCCCGGGCAGTAAAAACTTGTGTGCATGTGTGTTTGTATTGATCCGGGTGTTTCTATGTATCACATGTATGTATTTACAACAAAAAAAGGATATAAGTATGTTTATTCGTTGATTATAGCACCAATATTGTAGGCTAATGCTTAGTTTTGGGGCTAGATGGCGATGTGTCTTTCTCTCTCTTCAATCTATTGCAGTCCACTGCTGGACATAGGTCTCCCTCATTTTGCGCCAGACATCCCGGTCCTCCGCTTTTCTCATCCAGCTTCCACCAGCGACCTTTCGCAAGTGGCGATGTGTGAATGTAAATAATTATTTATTTATTGACTTACGCATAAGCGCCAAAAAGGCCGGTCCGGGAGGCGGCCTGTCGTCCTTCCCAGTGAGCGGTCGCAATCGAAAGTCCAACAATTCCAGGAACTTGAGCACGAGGGCCGAGTCTATCGACGCCCACCAGCTCTGTCAGTTTACTCCGCAGCAGCTCTAATGCCGGGTACAGGTATGTGGTGATCAGCGGTGGGAGATGCTTGCGGAGGTTGTCTGCTATCTGCGTGGACAAGTGTATTGTTCATCATCATAAGCCTATAACAGCCCACTGCAGGGCACAGGCCTTACCATCTGGCCGTAACCGCGGGTCTTGTGTCGATTGGATGTCAACGACTACCATTGTAGTGTGTGTAAGCAACCACCCTCACACATAGACATAAGTTAGTATATAAGCGTAGTTGTAAGTTATTTGATATACAATATACTCAGAGTGCGCATTCAATACGTGTTTTCATTCCGTCTCCCAGTGTCCCACTTTGCATGGCGACCCTGCCAGTGCTGCCTGTTGGCAGTGCTGCGTGTAAGAGTTGGAAATTATATTGAAACAATAAGGCGAACTGCTAAGGTGAACTGCGATCTCAATTGCGAAGAAATAACAATGATGTTGCTGGAATCTGAGAGACGTTGAGGTTGGCGAAAGATATTTAATTTGTGAAGAAAGAAGATATTGATGCTCATGGCGGATGATGTGAGAAGATGCTGGCTGCCGCGAGCGACGGAGTCAGAGGCTGGTGCAGCCAAGAGCTGGTTTTGATACACGGATGCAGCCGATGCATTAGTGAGTGTTGTTTGTGTTGTGATATACATAGACTAAAAGATATGATACGGTGTGGTGATACTGTTTTTATTTTCTTTACTTTTTAAAATTTAAGAAGTTTAAAATGTAATTTTAAGACTTTTTTTTCTTTCATAATTGCGGCCACAAATTTGGTACGTAAAAGTATTAATATAACGTTTAAGTATAATCTAAAACATTTAAAAGTGCATAAGGCAAGCAGACAGGGCAATAATTTCTTAATAATTTTACCAGTTATTATTTACTTATGATACGACGCTTGTCTCGGTAATATGCTGTAATTGAACTTTCGAAATATCCGATTGTTTTTTTTTTAATATTTTCTATGTTTAAAAATAATTCCGATTAATTTGCAAATACTGTGTAGTTTACATTTTCAATATAAGAAAGTGAGAGTTTTTGATTATGGGAATTTAAAGCAAATGATAAATAGGTATAAGTATTTTCTAAATTCTAAAGTTCCTATGTTTCTTTTTATTATGGGTTGTCTAAATTTAAAAGAAAACTATATATTTCATTTATAAATATAAATTACTCGTACTTGTTAACACTATGAAATCTAAAATACGTAATTATTGGGATTGCCTAGTAGCAGAGTATCACTCATACAAGTTTACTACATCAGCGAAATTTGTTCTAATGTGTCTCGTTACCAACAGCGGCATTCCATATTAGAATTCAATAACAACAATGCGATGATTTTGATTTCTTCGAAATGTAATTCAATATAGTGGAATACCGAATGATACCTAAGGAATGTTAGAAATATACATCTGATTAGTGTGTTTAAAAGCACATATTGCATTGATTGAATTTAAAAAGTTTGTAAAGTTGAATATGAAAGATTGAATAATAAATGGAAGTAAAAGAATTATTTTATGTTTATGAATGCTTTAATGTATAAATGAAAGGTTTAGTGGAATGGATGTTTAATTTATTTTAGTTAATTGTTTTTTTTTACGATTGGACTGATCACCCAAAAGTAAAATAAACATTTAAACTATTTTGTATGGTTTATAAAGGTTTTGAAAGGACTTTTATGAAAGTAGTAAAAGAGATGAGAGTTGAATAGAGATAGAAGAGCACGTAAGGATATTGAAGTGTATGTGTAGTTATGAATTATTAAAATGGTACAAGGTAATATAGGTGACAGATCCTTTATTTGATCATGGTGTAGACGAGCTTCTCTCCGTGAAAATAGTTGGAGATTGTGTAATCTTAAAACATGCCCCTAATAAAGCTGCGTGGTGCAGAGGTAATTATGACTAATGTGCAGTAAAAGTGTACCAAATAATTTAACAAAGGGACCTGAAGGCCCAATGAAATATACCCAAAGAGGTATAATTATAATGTACCAACAATGAAATGAGGGAATGATATAGAGATAAGTGTGTTGTGCCAAGTAAGTTTATGAAGGAAAAAGAAATAATGATTTTTAGGGAAATGGTTATGGTAGTTAAAGGCAATTGTATTGAGTAGATTTTTTATGGCTGTATTTTTTAGAGAAGTGTATTTAGAAGAGAGTACACTACTTATTGGTTTATATCAAAATGTTGTTATTATAAGTTTTTAATGATTTTTTGCGATAATTCAGCATTAATAAATTTGTATTATATTATATTAGTGGAGCAACCTGTCTGCTATACCTATTTATATATGTAATAATAGAGTTATGTGGAAATAAAATAGTTTTACTGACTATTTTACATTTTGAACTATGTATTTTTTCCTTCGTAGTTTTTGATATCAAATTCTTGATTGTAATTCCAAATAAGTGTGATGTTTTTTTTTGGTAACCATATTCCTGAATAAGTTTTGGTAAATTAAATATTAAGTATTGTTTGTAAAAAAAAAAACTTTCAACAAAAACCTTTTTTGCTCAAATCACGGGGGAGGTGTAGTGTGTGTAAGCAACCACCCTCACACATAGACATAAGTTAGTATATAAGCGTAGTTGTAAGTTATTTGATATACAATATACTCAGAGTGCGCATTCAATACGTGTTTTCATTCCGTCTCCCAGTGTCCCACATTGCACCATCCTCAGATCAACTAGAAGTGAACTGTGTTCTTATGAGAAATAAAAATTCTTTAAACCTAGATTGTAGCCGGACTGTTGGCTTAACGTACCCTCCGAACAGAATAATCTTTATTTCCGGACAATCAGGTGATGCCTCCAACGTGCCAACCGAACTAGGAAAACTCTCACAAAGTGATATATCCGCGCAGGATCAGAACCCACGAGTTCCAGGACACTCAGCTGATCGTTGTGAACGCTGACTTCTAGGAACTTGAGCACGAGAACAGATTCTATCGACGCCACCAGCAGTTCTAACTCCGGATACATGTATGCAGTAATCAGCGATGAGAGGTAATTGAAGAGGCTGTCTCCTATGTGCGTAGAGTAGTTTTTTATAGAAGAAAAATTAACTACTATACTAAACTGGATTTCTTTGACGTACTCAAGAAATTTTCCACAATGCCCCCATCCCGAAACCTAAGTACAAAATACTGCTATTTTAAGAGACCACATATAGCATCGCCTTGGATTCCTATAAAGTCGACATAGCATAAAAAGGTCCATAGTTTACCGGCGGTATAGCACTCTTGAGCCAGGCATTGACCAGTGGCGGCAAGCCCACGACCTTCGCGTCCAAGTACACCATCCCACAGCGGGACACCGTGGCGGGAGACGCCACGGCCAGGTCCGCCACCTCGAACATCATGCGCTGACGATCCGTTAGCTTCATTATCTCGCCGCTGGATAGGGCACAGTTTCTTGTTGTCGTCTAGTACCTGCCACAGAAATGTATTATCTATAATAAGCAACATCATAATTAGCCTATAGCGGTGCACTGCAGGGCACAGGCCTTCCCGCGTAGCATAATAATAAGTAACTTTACTATATGGAAGGATGAGATTTGAAAATAAAACATGATTTCGATTAAATTGTTTAATACAACATTTTATTGATTGATATTTAATCGTTGACGTAGTTTTCATAACCTACCGTTTTCGTTTTCCTTTTGGAACGTTTCGATATATTTTGTAATGTGACTATTGAGTTGTGACGTCATTGCTCACTATCATCAATTGACGTTGTGACGTCATTGCTCACTATCATCAATTGACCTTATTTTATTGGGCTAAGGCCCGTATTCTAGACTTGGCGCTATTTATCGTATAGAGCGCTATCCTTTTCTAACTCAATTTAAGTAAATATCAACGATGAGTCTCGTTCTAATAACATGCCTGTTTTCTTTTTCAAAAATTAAGATAATGCTTATAAATAAAAGTAATCAATGGAATAAACTATAAAATAAGGCACGCTTTTATTATCACAAGGTTCAGTATTTTATTGAGAATAATAATACTGACAGACGTAAATGTGACCCGTTAAAATTACTCTATATAGTAAAGTATAATATCCTTACCGTATTCATGTTCTCTATCCAAACAGCATCGACGGGTCCGTCGAAGACGTACCACCGTTTATCCATATCTTCCACGGCGATACCGCCGCGCACTAAACTCGATAGAATGCCATCCGTCCTATTTTCCACCATAGATATTTAAATATAATAAAATACTACATTCAAAAATATTTTGAAGAGAGCACAATTGTTACCACAACGTTTCATTATTTCAATTTAACCCTTGACGTGCCTGTTAGGGTTTGTCAGACCCACACCAACGCGTGGTCGGCTGTTGTTTGTTCAAATTCGAATATTGCACTTCACCGTTCCCAGTAAGCTGACTGCTAAAAATCACTGAATGTCCTCCATTCACTACCTCAGCCCACATCAAGCTTGAATCGTAGAAAAATGTGCGCAAAATATGCAAGGGTTCTACAGACCCTACCAAGCATGCGTAGTAACATTTTTCCCAATAATGTAGTTTTGTTTTTTTTAGAAAATTAGATTATTACCTAAAAAAAAATATTGTTTTCAAATTTTTACAGTTTAGCATAAATATCTTAACGTCAGACGAGGCTATAGGCAGTCTTTATTAAAAAAAATTGGTTGTAATTCATACAAGTGGCAAGGTTATTTGATGTGGGTCTGGAGGATGACAAAACTGATTCTGAGGATGGGAAATAATGACACAACGATAGCAGCCTCACTTTGATTTTATAATATAGGAGGTTAGCGACAAACTTATGTTATTATTATGTATTGCGAAAGTCACGAAGATGGTCGTTGACTTTGGATTTTATGGACGCTTAATCCCTGTATTGAATTTATGAAATAACAAACATTATCCAAATACCCAAATGCCGCAATGTGGCTCTCCCTATCGGGAACCACTTTTATAATGTTGAAAACTAAACCCGCCTACATGAAAGATTGTAGAATGTGTGTTTCGGGCACTAACCACTCGTGCGTCTGCAAATCAAACTCCCCGTAAGCTGTCCCATGGTAATGGACTTGGGGTTGAGGACGAACGTGTGCACCGGCGTGAAGGGGAACCCGTCCGGGGCCACCTTACCCCGGATCGCGGTCAGCGCGTCGCGGAGGACCTCGTAACACTGCAATATACATAGCAAATAATAAATAAATATCCACAGACATTCACACAGCGCCATCTAGCGCCAAGTTAAGCGTGAAGCCTGTATTATGGGTACTAAACAACGGATAAACATACTTATATACATTTTATTTTGTAAATACATACATATTATTCATAAAAAACACCCAGACCATTACAAACAGACATGTTCAGGCACACAAATGTTTGCACTGTCTGGGGATCGAACAGTATCAAAATAATATCGTAATGAATTCAAAAAACCCCGGCCTCTACGTATATCACTATTAAGTGAGCTATATTGTAAGGCGCTTTGTCTAGCATTGATTATGACCAATAATAATTTATTTATTGAATTCACGTCGATAACTCAGCATAATAAATAAAAAACCACAGAAAACTCACGAAACAAAAATAAAACTTTGTTTCTTTCTTTCAACTTACAGAGTAGTAATTTGATCTTGAAATTTTTGTGTCGGGTTGACAAGTCAACACACTGAATTGTAAACTAATGTGTATGAAAATAATGTATTGTGGTGTTGTATTACGTTTTGTTACGTGTCTTCATGTATGTAGGTTTGTGTATTAAGGCGTACTTACAAGTAATAATCAGATTGACTAATTCAAATGCAGGACGTTAACCTTTAGGGTCTATAGCACGATCAGTTTGCACCACCAGTAGTGATATGGGTATATTAGTACTATTCAGTGGCAGATTTAGGCATTTGTTGCTAGTAGAATTCAGTACGTTAGTTAAGTTCACAATCATATAAGGCGCATTTATGTTGCAACTTTTTGATTTGTGTTATCTCGTTCTCATTACATCAGTTTTTCCCGTTATTAGTATGATTCTGAACTAAGTTATAGTTCTGTCAGTTACTAAATTATTTTTGCAACCCGCTATGTCATCATCATCATCAGCTCATTAAACGTCCCCACCGAGGGGCACGAGCCTACCCGTATAGGGTTATTAGGCCTTAATCGTCCACGTGGGCCCAGTGCGGATTGGACGACTTCACACACAACCTTTGAATCTCTTCGCAGGTGTGCTGGGGTTTCCTCACGATGTTTTCCTTCACCGTAAGAGCGTCGGATAACGTACATATATTTTTCGAAAATTCGAAAACACATTGATACGTGGCGGGATTTGAACCTGAGCCCTCCCGGTAGGAAGGCGACAGTCCACACCATTGAGCCACCGACGCTCTGTGTAACCCGCTATGTAGTGACGAGTATCCTATTGACCTAAAAACAGCAGCAAGTACTAATCATAAGGTGGGGAAAGGCATGCCTTAAAAATACCTACACAATATGAACACAGCCTACACAAAAGAATGTATAGTCGGTAAACGTCGTTTTTGTTTAATATTTTTTACTGTATTAACAATTTAAAAACAACAAGAACAATTTATCTTTAATAACACGTTAACAATCTAGGTAATGGTGACAATGAGATTAAATAAAATTTGAGTCTTTTATAGTACTACTATCGGTGGTGCTAACTGCTGGTGCTTAAGGGCCCCAAACCAAAGGGACCTCTCGAATTAAATTGTAACCAGATGCGTCATGAACACTGTGATTAAACTTGAATACAAATATGCGAAGCCGTAACTGAAATTATTTTAGGAATTATGTATAATACGATTTACCGACATAGCCCGCCGGATCAGCAAGTTCAAGTGGCAATGGGCTGGTCACGTATGTCGCAGAACCGATGGCCGTTGGAGCAGATGAGTTCTGGAGTGGAGACCGCGTCTTGGCAAGCGTAGCGTAGGACGCCCTCCGGCCCGATGGACCGACGACTTGAGGAAGGTCGCTGGTGGGAGCTGGATGAGAAAAGCGGAGGACCGGGATATCTGGCGCAAAATGGGGGAGACCTATGTCCAGCAGTGGACTGCGATAGGTTGAAGAGTATAATTCGATTAATAGGTACCTTAGTTTTCCCCGCACCCGCCGGGCCGACAAGCATGAGCCCGTGCCGCACGACCGTCGTCTCGTACAACTGGATTACTTTAAATATGAAAGCTGTCGACACAATAATAATATTATTTGTTTATCAACAAGGTTGGGTACAGTAACATATAAAAATAATCGCTAATTATTCTAATTTTGAGGTATATAAACAAAACAACAGAAACTTAAGCTTAGTACCATATTGCGAGATATTTAAAACCTTGGCAAATATAGACGCTTAATATAGTCTTGTAGACCATACAAGCATCGACATGCACACACAGATACACTATCACACGTAATGCAA
The DNA here is from genome assembly GCA_019425675.1 of Leucinodes orbonalis. Lineage (NCBI taxonomy): Eukaryota > Metazoa > Arthropoda > Insecta > Lepidoptera > Crambidae > Leucinodes > Leucinodes orbonalis. Next base: position 211,137 of record PQWD01002637.1, read on the forward strand.
TTATATTGCTATCTTTGCTGTATCGGTCTAGGATACAAAAAAAATGTTCTCAAGAATATATGTCTCAATAGTTCCCAAATCAACCTTAGTTATTTTACCTCCACGTAAGGAAAAACAATTGAACTAAGATATACGAGTATGCCGAAGGAAAGTACCTTTAATTCGGGTATTTTAAAATAATAAAAAAAATACTTAATGCTTATAAAAATCAAAGATATTTTTTAAATTTAATTTATACACTTAGGGAGACTCACTATTAAGGTCATCGTAGCCCCGTTTCACGAGCATGTTCCGTATAGACTGTTCCATTATCCCATAGTCCACCACCGGAATCTCCACACGAGGGAACAAATCAGATATGATGCCTGAAACATTTATGATTTTAAATTAGATAAACAATGAACTAGCTAAATATACAATCTCACTCAAAAAGTGTCCGCGGGAAAAGGCAGCTCATCGCGTCAAGGTGTTCATTCATAATCACGTCACTCGCTACATGTCATAATGACATAGTAGTGTGCTCGTGCTTTTGATTTTGTACTCTTTTCATGACGCGTTAAGGTCAAAATTTGGATGAACAATTTTACGTTGTTAACATTCCAATAACGTTTGTGCTATGGGGCTCGGACATTTTTTGGTTGACGTTTCTTCGTGATTTTGCATTTAGTTAGTCTATTGTTGATCTAAGGCTCAAAAAAATCTTTTAAGGATACTTGTGAATCGTCAAAA